>MNCI01006710.1:137280-220497 GCA_015680685.1 Gnetum montanum | reverse complement strand
TCCTATGACTCCCATTTCTCTTGGTGGATCTATTTATTTTGTGACTTTCATAGATGATTGTACAAGGAAGGTTTGGGTTTATATGCTAAAATCGAAAGATGAAGTGTTTTCAGTTTTCAAAACATTTGTTGCAAGAGTAGAAAATGAAACAAGTATGAAAATAAAATATTTGCAAATTGATAATGGTGGGGAGTACACTTCTAAAGTATTTGCTGATTTTTGCAACATCAAAGGAATTAGGCAAATTCGTACCCCTCCTAGTACACCACAGGAAAATGGAGTTGCTAAAAGATGCAACAGAACATTGTTGGATCGTGCTAGAACAATGGTTTTAGGTGTAGGCCTACCTAAGACATTTTGGGGAGAGGTAGTTATGACTGTTGCATATTTGGTGAATAGGTCTCCACATTCTTCAATTGATAATGCTGTTACAGAAGTTGTTTGGAAAGGTAAAAACATTTCATACAGTCATTTAAGAGTTTTTGGATGTGAGGCATGTATGCATATTCCAAAGGAAAACAAAACTAAGTTGGAGGACAGGGCTAAAAGTTGCATATTTTTTGGATATGGAGAAGATGAGTTAGGATTCAAACTTTGGGATCCTGAATTGAAACGTGTAGTGAGATCAAGGGACGTTAAATTCAGAGAAAATGTGATGAACTCCTCTTTACAAGAGTGATAAATTCATATTGGAAGTGTTGGAAGTTTCCCATACACTAGCTCATAGGGAAAGTAGCCTATGGGGATTTTCCACATGAAGCATAGGCCTAGAGGGCATCATTGAGTTTTATGCTCTAGTCTCTCTTATATTTGCATATAGTCCTTATTAGGATCTTTGTGATTTCCCTATTGGTGATATTTGCTTGATCATTGGCTTGGGAGGTGATAGGATGTTGTTAATTTATGTTCAACCCCCAAGCATTGCATCAACTTCTAAAAGGTGGCACTTGTAAAATGGGTTCCATTGTCAGAAATTAGTGCATGTGGCACACCAAACCTATTTACAATATGTTGTTGTACAAATCAAGCAATAGTGAATGATGTATAGTCGATGACAGCTATTGCTTCAACCCATTTGGTGCAGTAGTTAACTACTATGATGATGTACACATTACCATTAGACATGGGTGTGATGGGACCCATGAAGTCTATGCCTCATATGTCAAAGGGCTTCAGTGATTGAATTCACTGTTGAGGACCTTCCATTCAAGTGGTCATTCCACCATCTCCTTGACAATGTTCACAAGATCAAACGAACTGGTAGGAATCCTTGAAGATTGTAGGCCAATAGTATCCTACCATTAGGATTTTTATGGCTATGCATCTTCCTACATAGTGGCCTTTGCAAGGACCTTTGTGAACATCCTAGATAACACAAAATTAGTTTGCATCAGGGACACACCAGTGAACTAGGCCATTGGCGCACACCTTGTAAAGGTATCTATTAATTTCCATGAAATACTTAGCCCAATGAAGAAATTGTTATTTCTTCCTAAAGTCCAAATCTTGTGGCATCTCTTAAGCGAGAAGGTAAGTGAGGATGCCATCATACCATTTTGATTTAATGAGTACTTGGTCATTTATTACTCTTGTAAAGAGGAGTTCATCTAGAAATTGATCAAAGAGTGGATTCTCCTCCTCTTTATTATCCCATCTTAAACAAGAGAGGTGGTTAGTGATCACATTTTCAGTCCCTTTTTGATCTACCATTGTGAGATCGAATTCTTGCAAGATCACGAGCCACCATATGATACAGGGGCTCATCATTGGCTTATTCATTAGGAAGTAGATGGCATTGTGATTTGTGTGCAAAAACACTTTATAGTGAAGCACATAGTGCTTGAACTTTTTGAGAGCATACACTACTACCATTAGTTCTTTCTTAGTGGTGGTGTACTTCAATTCTACACCCACAATGCTTTGGCTTACGTAGTGGAAGTTGTATGCATGTTTCTTATCATTTAGTTGCATAAGCATGGCTCCAAAGGCATAATTAGAGGCATCTATCATTATATGAAATGGTTTGTACCAGTCTAGTGCCCATAGAATTAGAGTTTCTACAAGTTTTTTCTTTAGCTGTGGTAATGCATGTTCACACTCCTTAGTCTAGATAAATGGAGCATCTTTCTTTGTAAGCTTTTTCAATAGCTTTGCGATCTGAGGGAAATTCTCTATAAACTCCTAGTAGTAGCCAATGTGTCCAAGAAATGATTAGACATCTTTGACTATCTTTGGTTGATGTGTGATTCCTTGGATTATCCTTCTCTTTCTGAGTCCATCTCAATCCTTGCATAAGTAATTCTATGTCCCAAGACTATGCCCTCCTGGACCATTAAATGGCTTTTTTGCAAATTAAGCCTAAGGCTTGTTTCAACACATCTTTGTAGTACTTGGTCAAGGTGATCAAGGGCTTGCTTAAATGTATCCCCATAGGTAGAGAAGTCATCCATAAAGACTTCTACCCCTCTACCAATCTACTATTGAAAAATACTAAGGACTAGGCATTAAAATGTTGTAGGGGCATTGCACAAACTTAACAACATCTTGTAATATGCAAAAGTCCCCCAAGGACTCATGAACGGTATTTTGACCTGATCCTATGGCACAATCTAGATTTTTTTATAGCCATTATAACCATCCATGAAGCTATAATAACAATGCCTAGATATGGTATCCAACACTTGGTCCATAAATGAAAATGGAAAATGATCTTTACATATTGCTATATTCAACACCCTAAAGTTGATGTAGACTTCCCACTTGCCACCTTTCTTTAACATAATTATAAGTGGGCTAATCCATTGACTAGCCATGATGGGATAGATGAGCCCTACCTTGAGGAATTGTTTAGTCTCTTCTTTGATGATCTACTTAAACTTGGGATTTAATCACCTCTAAGGCTGTCTTCTTGGCTTCATGGTTGGGTTGGTGTAGATATGATGTTGGCATATCCTTGGATCAATTTTAGTTAGTTTAGGATATGACCAAGAAAAGGTTGTTGGCCATTTGTTGACCACCTTCAACAACTTATCTTTTTGTTTGGGGAGCAATATTTGCATTGATTATAACTGACTTGTCATTTTTTTAAAATGCATACTCCATGCTAGTTGGTAGAGTTTTTAACTTTAGGGGCTCTTATTTAACATTGTCAAGAATCTCCAACTCTTCCCAATTGATATTAGCATTTTCATCATTTGAGAGTTGGTAATGAACTTTTTCTAGTGCATCCATACCCTCAACATAAGTACATGTTAGGCTCTTAGTAGATTTCATACATAAGGTGCTGCTACCAAAGTCAACTATCAGCCATTAGTTGCCCTCTTATTTTGTGGCTGCTGTGTACAAGCACCTTTGGATATTGGTTTCATGTGCATATTGATTGCATGCTTTAATGAATGTACTTTTAATGGACTAGATTTTTTGCACATAATTGCATCCAGTATTGCTATACATGATGCATGGGACTTGCTTCTTCTTGAGTTGTTCAAATTTGTTCTCCTTGGAGATTTCCAAGAAAAGGCCCTTAATGCCCATTCATGCATCAATAGTGCTTAACCATGCATGTCCCATAATGATGGAGAAGTCGCCTTTGGAGTTCTCTACCTTGATCACTAGAAAATCGGTAGGATAGGACCACCCACAAACTATAGTCACAATGTCCTCCACTAATCCCAAAGCAACAATGATTAATTGGTTTGCCAATTTCAAATAGATATTGCTTTTCTTAAGAGGTGGTAGGTTCTAAGCCTTGTACATGTCATGGAAGATGAGATTAACACTAGAACTGGAATTAAGAATAGCCTCGCATGACTCATATCTAGCGATCTGAAAGTAAACAAGAGGACTTTCTAGGTCAGATCATTTTATGGGAAGGTTTCAAGCCTTGATCCAATCAAAGATAGCATCAGTTAACATCACACTTTGGATTTGAGGTGACATTTGATTTGAAGGATCCTCAAATGTGTTTGGTGCAAAGGTTGAGGATGCTTGAGATATAGGGTAACTAGCGGCATTAGATTGTGAGGGTTTGGAATGATTGTTGGGTAGGAAAAATGATTATTTCTTAGATCTGTGATTCAAACCACTTGGCTAGAATGTTAGTTGTGAATTTATAGCCCTCATAGCATTTCGTTGCTGCAGCTATGAGAGAATTTCTTCTTGCATAGATAGAGTAGGAGGTAATCGGGTTGAGGGTGGAGGGATGTATGTAGATAGATGTGAAGGATGGTAAGGACATGGGGGTTCCCCTCAAGTAGACTGTGAATGAGTTCAATGATACTCAAGAGGATAATAGTGATGTCAGAATGAGGTATGGCTAGAAAAGCCATGTGGAGAAACGAGTTGTTAAACATAGTACCCGCATGGATCTTATTGCCTGTAAGGGTATTTTTGTCTCAGCAGTGGCATCCCCCATGATTGTGGTTGCTACCACTATTGGTATTGCTCGTATGATTGTGGTAGAGCTCCACTTATGTAGTAAGCTTGTTGTTGCTGGTGGACCTTCCTTGGATTGCCTTGAGGATAAGGTAATTATTTGGGTGCCTGCCTCCTTATTTGAGGATTCAGTGTGTACACCCTAGACTGTTGTAAGTGTGACCACACAAGAAAACATCCCTTAGGATGGTCATATTTAAAAATGTCACATCCAACATCATCATCAGAGTTTGTCTCCACAACTTCTTCTACTACAACAACTTTTCCCTTACCTCTTTGGTAGGAATGTTCAACTTCTTTCTACTTCTTGCAGTCACGATCACTATTCTACTCTTTGGATTTTTCAATTACCTTCATAGCGGTTTGGAATTTTTATCCAAGGAGTCCCATAGTTTATCAACCTTTGCTAAAAGTCAGAAATGGATTTTTGGATGGGCAAGGTTTTCTTGTTCATCACTTCATCGAGTGGTGACTCCTCCTCATCATAGAATCGAACCTCCCTTTTCTTGATGGAAGGATCCCTATTATATTCTGCTACACATTCAATCTTTCACAACTTATGTTCTTCTTTTCCTACCTACTCTATCAACCTTTGGATTTGATGAGCTCTTAGTTTGGATAGTCTTCCTTGGGCATAAAGCCCAAGAGTTCTTCTAGTTTTTGCTTTGAGCCCATCTATGATGTGGCAAAGTTGTTTCCTCTGAGACTAACCATGGCCAGGGCATTGGTGTAAGAGAGAATAATATGTACTCATGGTAGCATCCAAGGGTTCATGTATTCCTTGTTTCCAACCTTGGATTTTCATTCTTAGATTAGACACTCTGGAGCACGTCTAATATTTGTCATTAAATAGTTTTAGCATGGTACTCCATTTGCCAATGGATTCTAGTTGTAAGGACCGATATTAGCTTTCTACCTCCTTGATGAGTGTCTTGGGGAATAGCTTCAATTTTTTCCAGTCATTTTCTATGTTTTGTAAGGCATAGGCATTGTGAAAGGCTTTTAAATGGTTTTGTGGATCAAGAGTTATATCCCCCTTCAAATCTTGGGATATTGTTCATGTTTAAGCACTTAATCCAACTATCCTTCACATTCTTGGTTGGAATTTTTATAGCCTATGCAATATTTAATATAATTTGGGTTTCCAATAAAGGCTCATCATCATCATATTGTTTTTTTTGCTGATGATGTCCTCTATTACCCCTTCATTCATTGTGGCCTTGGTAATCAGTATTGTCCAGTTGTTCACCTTCATCACAGTTGTTCCTTTTGCAATGTTTTTTAGAATTAGAAGAAGAGTAAGAAGAAGATGTAGACAAAGAGGAAAAAGAGGGGGAGAACTATCTCCACCATGGTATGTACTGACTCTCCTTTGGTTGTCACAGCCACATTTTTTAGTTTTCTTATCACCTTGATGCTTGTCTGAGCACTTTCCTTGATTGCCATCTTTACATGAACCTAGATTTTTGATAGTGGACCATAGATTCAAGGCCACACCCTCATCACTAATAATAAGGGATGGAGAGTTTTCATGTTGAGAGCCCTCAGAGGAAGGGTTCTCATTGTCATATTGGTTCAGTAGAAACAAGGGATTAGTGAACCATTTTCCCTTCATCAACTCATGGTGCTTCTCCTTGTGTCAAGGTGTTGCGTTTTAGTGGGATGGTAGTCTTGGTGATGTACTCCTCTTGAAGATCTTGGATGCTTAACTTCTTAAGGATTTGAAGCAGCATCATGGGCATATATTGATCAAAAGGCATTACAATATTGCCTTCCATGTGATGCCATCGCAGTTGTTCATCTTGATGCAGGATGAAGGTGAAGTTAGGCACATACTCATTTGTATGAGCATATACCACTTTGCCTTCTTAAGGGATTAATGATTTAGCATCGTCATGCCTATGAAAAGAAGACATTTTGCACATCAAATAAAATATCAGTGTGCTTATGTGATTATATTATGTGTGAGAATGATGTTGACCTTAGGATTCATTCAATAATGTTAATGATGTTCACTAATCCTAGATAGCGTATGTTTCAACAAAAAGAGTCCCTAGCAATGGTGCCAATGATGAGTAGCAAGGTACCTCTATGCCCTACCATATGAATTATGAGTCATTTATGTGTGATTTGGTTGAATTCTCTGAATTCTATAGTTTTCTGATGCACTAGTTCTCTAGGAAGTGAACTTTACATTGAGAACATTTGTTGTCTTCCCAACTATACTTGTGAAGCTCAAGGGTATGGTTTAAGTGTAATTGACGAACATGATTTTTATCATTTTATATTATAGTTTTGGTACTTGAAATAAATAGGATAAAGAATAAGGTAATTTAATGTGTACTTTAATCTGATGGGCTAATTATTGCTTGACTAGTCCTAACATAAGTATTTTGTCCCACTTGCTGTACACATCCTGAACACATATAATGTTGTTGGGTTACCAAGCATTAAGCGTTTCTGGGATTACCAAATGTCATACGCATGCTCAAAGTGGTCATACTTATGTGTTTACTTAATCGCTATTTCACTTACCTTGCTCAATTATTTAATTAGCTTAATTATTGAAGAGCATTGAATAAATAATTAAAAATATTAAATGCATGAATAAAACATAAAACATTTAAGCTATCTAGAATGTTGCAAGGTTTATCAAGAAGTTTATCTTTATTACCACACAGACTGTCATGCTTAGGTACAATAGTGCTCAAATAAAGATTCGTACACTCCATGACTCCTGCTGTGGGCACTTGGGAAAATATTCCAACTTTTGAATGTAAAAACTGCAAGAGCTTTGCTACAACTATGACAAGATGATGCCTAAACACAATGGTTTGGCATGTATTTATAGGCAAGAACAGACCTTGCATCGACAGGGCCATGTCAACGTATCAAACAATGCATCGATGGGGCCTAGTTGATGTGGCCCAGTTGATAGGGCCCAGTCAACAAGGCTAATTTCGTGACTCATTAGAGGACTTCTAGATAGCATTTTCAATTTTCAAGTGAGATAGCTCTTAAGTCATCCTTACCAAGGCATCCTCCATAACCTTTACTTGACCAATTAGGTCCTTAACCAGAGATGCTTTTGTTTATGACTCCTGAAAGAATCTGAATAGGTCCTTATAGAGGTCCAGCATGTGATCCAAATGGCCTCCTAGGATTGAGACCTTAGCCTCTGCCACTTTCACTTGGTCCTTAGAGCAAAGATACATCTTGTCTTGTGGTAGTTTGGTTTCTTTAAGAATCTAATGGATTGCATCCACATTCTTTAGCACTTGACAAGCTAAGGCCTTATCAATAAATTTAACTTAGTTCCATAGGGTTTGAAACTTAGTCTCATCTTGACGAAGTTCTGCCTCAACCTCGACCTCTAGGTTATCCTAATCCTTAGCCATTCCACTAGGTCCCCTAAGCTTCATCTTAGCAAATAAGAGAACCTTATCACAAGGCCACTCACAAAGGAAGGGTGGCTAGTAGAAGTTGAAAAGGAAACATTACAAACCACAAACCCTCTCTCTCCTTTATTGAGCAAGTTTTCATTGACAAAACAAAATGTGAGGCTCATATACCATCTATAACAACATTTTCCAAAACTTCAAAATAGATTAAAATTTAGGATGAAACTCAAGAGGAATACACCTCAGCAATTAATAATCTTGAACCACATGCCAACAAACAACATATTAGTGTTAGCATGTGCCCTGAGTAGTGTTTTAAATACAACAAATGTGTTATACTAGAAAAGCTAGATAGCACTCCCTTGCTCCACTCATGTGGACACCACAGGGACTACCAACTGAATCCTCCAAATTCAGCATCACGTGCTAGTAGTTGGTATTGCACTCTAATGAGTGTATGCAACATCCCATAGCACATCCCATGACACACATCCAAGTTACACCCCAACATAGAGTTGAACTACACAACCCTCCTAAGCAAGGTCCTACTAAGTGGGGTAATGAGGGAGGCTATAGCATCCTCTTACTAATGCATGGAACTACCATGCTAGTATGATTTCAAAGACACAAGAAGTAGAGGACTCCCTACAGTTCTACAGCCCCCAAACCATGGGGGAGGTAGTAGGTGACCATCAACCCTGCTACCTCTCTTACATAACATGTTACCTTAGCTAGAATGTAGAACTATGTGGTCCTAATTCCTTGTAATTTTCAAGGTTATGTAAGCAACTAGATCCATAGATTTTTTTTTGGTGTAGGCACTATCATTTCTTCTACAATTTTTTGGTATTTAACATGAGTAGATACATAAAATTCTAGGTAGATGCTCTATTAAAATTAATGATGGCTCTATCAACCTTTTGTTATATGCTAATGATGTAGCTGTTGTCTTTAAGTTTGAAATCAGAATTGAAATTTTTACTTATGCCCAATGAAATCCCTTGGATTTATAGACCAATTTTAGAATTTCTTTTATGGATTTTTTTTAAAAACTATCAAACTATTTTTAAGAGGAGGATTAGCATCAAGTTAGTAGCTAGTTGTAAAACTATACTAAATTTCATGGATGAGTTTCTTTTTTCTAAATTTTGGAAATGCTAGGGCATTTCCTAGATGCAATTCTTAGTAGTCATGGGGCTTGATTGTTATGGAATATAGACAAGGGCTTGTTAGGGCATTCTCTAGAAATGACACACAACATTATTGCTTAGATGTTGTAAAAAGTAAACAGGGGTTCTCACATCAGGGATGGGTGTGGGTAAAGAACCAAGTCTAGTGGTGGATGGCAACCTAAAATATTGGTACTCTCAATAAAAATACCTCTTACTAATGTACAAAAAGATAAAGAATTAGCATTGCCTACCTTCAAGAAATAAGATGGAAAGGGGGGAAAGCTAAAGATTTAGGCCAATGTTATAAACTCTTCTACTTAGGAAAAGAAAATTAGTGAAATGGAGTAGGCATCATCATTTATTAATTTGTCAAAGATTAATCCTCCAATCAAATAATGAAATTGATAAAGATATAAGAAACAGAATTGAGGCAAGATGGTCAAAATGAAAATAGGCTAATGGTGTTCTATATGATAAAAGAATATCAATAAAACTAAAGAAAAAATTTTATAGAAAAATAATCAAACCTACTATCTTATATGGTGCTGAATGTTAGGTAGTACAAAATAGGCATGAGCAACAAATTAGTGTGGTAGAAATACAAATGCTTTGATGAATATTGAATGCTACTAGAAGGGATAAACTACATCATATAGACATTAGAGGAATACTTGGATTGACTTCTATTTCAAATAAGCTACAAGAATGATGACTTAGATGGTTTAGATATTTGTAGAGAAGATAAGAAAATGAGCCTATAAAGAAAGGTTGCTCCATCACTGTTATAGGAAATCCATCAAAATGAAGACCAAAGAAAACATAGAAAAAAACAATTGAAGATGATTTGAAGAAACTACAAATAAATAAAGATCTAGCTCTTCATAGAGGCGAATAACAAAAAGGAACTTATGTAATTGACTTCATTTTGTTAGGACAAGACTAGGATGATGATGATGATGATATCAAACTAGTTTTATAATTCCTTTTATGAATTTTTTTAAAGAAATTTTCTAACCTAGTGCTACCTAGTAGAATTGAACTTGTGACCTAGGGTTGCTAGGCCAAGACCCTTACCACTAAGCTAACATCTCATTTTAAAGAAGGTTGGTAACAAATGCTTACTATTTTGGATGATTTCTATGATTAGTAAAGAATGAAAGTTAATGTACAAAAAACTAAATTTATGGTATGTGACACTAGGAATAATGATTACCATTTTACCATTGAATAGGAGAAAACTAACTTATAGATACCTTGTGCTAGATCTTCTCCACAATTACAAGTGGAAAGTATGCATTAAAGGATTGGAGGTGGATTGAAAGCCTCATTTGATTTAAAAAGAAAATGTTAGAAGGAAACTATCTTAGTCAGGGAAATTAACAAATAGTTGTTTTGTGCTATTATGTAGCCCACTCTACTATATGGGTGTGTAGTGTGGGGTCCTGGACTTGTTAGTAAATATTGGAAGAAAATAGAAGAATTTTTTGAGATTCTACTTCTTACAATTTGAAATCATGCTAGTTTCAAATCCTTTGTAGATTCATCATTAGTGGTGCCGAATAATAAAAATGGAAGAGGTTATTTATATGTTTCTTGGGAAAATTTGATGATACTTATTATCATATTTATTATTTTTTAAAAAGGGGTTGGCTAAATATTTATTTATTAATTATAATTATTATATAAATTAATAATTTATTATTATAATAATAATAAAAGATCATTGTTATTTCTGATAAAGACTTATTTGCAAAGTATTTAATGCTATAGAATATTGGATATTAATTAACTTGTTAACTATTATTATTATTATTGATATAAATTTCAAAGTTAATAAGGTAGATCAAGGCGAAGATTAAACTTAGGATGTCTTAAAAAATCTAATATTAGTGGTTAATTTATTTGCTATTATGCATGATTTTGATTATGAGAGGCTACCATCCTTCGTTAATCTCTAAACTTCCATCTCTATTAACATTATTGGAATGTAGCTTAAGCTCCATTGATTCTCTAATTATTCTTTTTATACAATTTTCTATCTTGGTTAAAACTTTGCATTTTTTTAATTGCCATGTGTGTTTAGTTTCATCTGTTAAGTAATTGTTAACGTGTTCTACCAATGGGGATTTCTCAATTCTTTTGTATTTTATGTCATTCATATTTTTTTTAGTCTAGTAAGAATGCTTCTTCCACTTTCTCCACTATATACTTTCCCACAAGAGCGTTCTAGTTGATAAAAGAAACTTAAAAGCATTTCTTGGTGGAAGAATTTTGGGTTAAAAGATAGGTACAAAATGATTTGGTGTTTGTTGAAGTAGATATAATGCCCTTAGAGATGAAAGCCCTTTGTCAATCTATAACATGTGTCAATATTCTCTCTTGTAGCATAACTAAATTTTTGAACGAAATCTTACGCATACGCATCATGGATGCCATAGACGACATGATCACGATGAACCCCTACACCACCTGAAGTATGTTAGATATAACAGAGGCCATTAGGATCGTAACAAGACACCAGAAAGATAGTAGGATCAAAAGACTAGACATGAATAACATCTCATGATTTGAAGGGGGATACAATGCTGATCCTCAAAACAATCTACAAGCATTTCATGACACATGTGCCTTGCAAAATATAGAAAATGAGTGGAAAAAGCTAAAGTTGTTTTCATGGACACTAATCAAGGAAGTGAAAAGTTGGTATCGATCCTTAGAATCGAAATCCATTCATCGATGGAGTACCATGTTGGAGCTATTCAACGATAAGTATCAAATGTACTCTCGAGTGTCCAACTTGCGTAAGCGAATCCAAGGATGGAAACAAGGAGGACACAAACCCTTGGATGCTACCATGGGATAATATTATTCATTGTTACATCATTGCTCTG
Organism: Gnetum montanum; assembly: GCA_015680685.1. NCBI lineage: Eukaryota > Viridiplantae > Streptophyta > Gnetopsida > Gnetales > Gnetaceae > Gnetum > Gnetum montanum. Next base: position 208,599 of record MNCI01006710.1, on the reverse strand, counting down.
GCCATGGTTACTTGCAAAAGGAACAACTACGTCATCTCGTAGATGGGCTTAGGTATGAAACGCAAAGAACCCTTGGGACTTATGCCCAAGGAAGGCTATCCAAGCTTAAAGTCCATCAAATACAAAGATTTTTGGAGCAAGTTTCCAAGGAGGAAGGCGAGTTGAGGAAAAGAGAAAGTGTGAAAGAGTACAATAGAGATCCTTCCCTCTAAAAGAAGGAAATTAGATTTTGCGAAGATGAAGAAGAGTCACCACTTGAAGAGATGGTGAATAGAAAGACTTTTTCCATTCAAAAATTTTCATCAGAAGTATTGAAAAAGGTAGATAAAATGTGGAGGTCCCTAGATGAAAAATTTCAAACTATCCTAAAAATAGTAGAGGAGTCTAGAGAACCAAGTAGTAACCAAGAAAGAAGGAGAAAGAAAAAAGCTGAGTATGCATATAACAAGGGTAAGGGCAAGGTTGCCATCATTGAAGAGGTTTTGGATTTGGACATGGATAATGATGATGGATGTGAGATTTGCCAATATGACCATCCTAAGGGATGTTGCCTAGTAGTGTCACATCTGCAAGAGTTTGGGGTGTATGCACTAAACCGATGATTAAATAGATGACAAACACCTAGAAGACTACCTTATCCTCAAGGTAACCGAAGGCAGTTCTACCAACCATTGACATATTATCCGAGTGGAGCTCCACCATAATCGAATGAACAATATCAATGGTGGCAACACCCATAATCATGGGCAATGCCACCAACATGTCAACAGTACCCTTACCATCAACTTGACCCATATGGGTATTACGTTTAGTAGTTGATCTCTCCACATGACTCTACTAGTCACATTGCTCTTCAGCAGCCCTTGAGTACTATAGAACTTCTTCTTCTTAGGGTGATGGTCTACATACGTACTATCCCTCTCATTTTTCTGCATCTCTTCCACCCTTAGCTCCATTACCACCTACTCTAATGATGCAGAGCAAGCTTCCTGCCCAGTCGTAGCGATGTAATGTTACAAGGGCTATGAATCTTAAACCTACTACTGGTTCAAACAACTGCACAAAGAAACGACCTTTCTTTGGAACCAATAGTCCAACCAAGTCCTTGCAACCAAAAGTGGCTAATTATCCAAACACCTCATCATCATTTTAATCTTTGGAGCTTCCTTTGAACCAAAAACCACACCTAACACATATTGTCATTTTAACCCATGCCATCACTAATTGGATTAAAGCTAGCCATCTTCCTAGTAAATTCTCTTATCCTAGAAGTCCTCTTATTTATTTGCAAATTACTGGAAATGAACCTTGCAAAGATCTTTTGGATTCAAGTTTTGGTGTTAATTTGATCTCCCAAGAAATGTATAAAGCCTAGAACCTACCTCTGCTAAAGAAGAGTAACATCTGTTTAGAGTTGGCCGACTAGTCCATCACTGTCCCATTGGGACTAGTGGAGAACATTGTCACCACTATTTGTGGGTGGTTGTATCTAGCTAATTTCCTAGTGTTCCAAGTTAACAAATGTAAGGGGGACTTCCCAATCATAATGGGAAGAGCATGGCTAAGTACGAGTGATACATGCCTAGGAATATGTGATCTTTCCCTAGAGATATCAAAAGAAAATACGTTTAGAAAGATTAAGAAGAAGAAAGTTCCATGCATCACATACAGTGACACAGGGTGCAATTGCATGCAAAATTCCTAGTTTCTACAACACTTAACATTGGTTGCATGCAACCAGTGTGCACAAGTAACTGACATACATAGATGCCTGTATGCAGCAACCACAAGACAAGAAGGCACCCAGTGGCTGACAGTTGACCTAGAGAGCAATTCAACTTTGTGCATGGAACCAACTAAGAGCTTGACTTGTGCTTATATCGATAGCATAGATGCATTAAAGTAAGTCCATCACCAACTTCCAAGTATTGACATCAAAAATATTAAGTAGGGGAAGTTGGAAATCCCTCATGAGTTTAAGCAAGAGCCTCTTGAATTAAAATCATTACCCATCGGTATGGATTATGCATTTCTCAAGAATGGAAAATTGGTAATCATTAAGCTAAGCTCGCTCCTCAACAAAAATAAAAACTGCTAAAGATGGTAAACAAATCGTTAAAAGCCTTTGCTTGGTCATATCTCAAATTAATCAAAATAGATCCTAGGATATTCCAACATAGGATCTACACTAACCCCTCTGTAAAGCCTCGACAACAACCACAAAGATGATTGAACCCAAAGTTTAAGTAAGTAGTTAAGGAAAAAATTGAACAACTTCTGAAGGTTGGGTTCATCTACCCCATTGTTGACAGTGAATGGGTTAGTCCATTAGTCATTATGCCTAAAAAAAGTGGTAAATTGAGGATGTGTATAGACTTTAGGTTATTAAACATGGCAACATTTAAAGACCATTTCCCATTGTCATTCATTAACCAAGTTCTAGATACCATTGCATGGCATTGTTATTATAGTTTTTTGGATGGTTACAGTGGGCACAATCAAATCCAAATAGCACTAAAATACCAAGCCAAAACTACATTCATGAGTCCTTGTGGGACATTCACATATAGGCAGCTGCCATTTAGCTTGTACAATGCTCCAGCAACGTTTCAATGTTTCGTTCTCAGTATATTTCAGTAGTAAATAGGAAATGGTGTAGAGGTTTTTATGGATGATTTCTCCACCTATGGAGTAGACTTTGAACAAGCATTGGATTGATTAGAGCAAGTACTGAAATGATGTGTTGAAACCAACCTAAGGCTCAATTGGTTGAAAAGCCATTTAATGGTCCAAGAGGGCATTGTATTAGGACATAAAATTTCAAAAACAGTGATGGAGGTAGATTGCGAAAAAATTAAAGTCATCCAAGGAATCACTCATCAACTTGAAACTATAAAAGATGTCCAATTATTCCTTGGACATACTGGCTGTTATAGACGCTTCATCAAGAACTTTTCAAAGATTGCAAGACCGCTAGTAGAATTAACGAAGAAGGACATACCCTTTGAATGGACCAAGGAATGTGAGCTAGCTTTCCAAACCTTGAAGCAGAAGCTAGTAGAAACACCTATTCTACAAGCTCTTGACTAATCTAGACTGTTTCATATAATGACTAATGCATCCAATTTTTCTTTAGGAGTCGTACTTACATAGTTAGATGACCACAAACATTCCTATTACATTCACTGTGTAAGTCGAAGTATTGCTAGTGCACAACTCAACTATACCATAACAGAAAAAGAGTTAATGGCTGTTGTGTTTGCAGTGGAGAAATTTAGGCACTATGTATTAGGCTATAAGGTATTTGTACACACAAATCATAGTGTGACTTGGTTCCTTATGAATAAACCAATGGTGAGCCCTTATGTCATACAATGGCTTGTGATCTTGCAAGAGTTCAACATCATGATAATAGATTGTAAGGGCATCGAGAATGTTGTTGCTGATCATTTATCTTGGTTGCGATGGGACAACAAAAAGGATGAATACCCAATTTCTGATCACTTTCCTAATAAACTCCTCTTTGTAGCTGTAATAAACAATCACTCACCCTTAGATACAAACTGTTATAGTAGCATTCTTACTTATCTTCTCACGCAAGAAACACCACAAGGGCTAGATGTTAGAAAGAAACAATAGTTTCTCCACCAAGTCAAACATTTCATGGAAATCAATGGACACCTTTACAAGGTGTGTTCTGATGGCTTGGTCTGATGGTGTGTTCTCAACGTAGATCAATTGTGAGTTCTCCAAGACACTCATGAGGGCCCTTGTGGGGATCTTTACACTAGGAGATGAACAACCATTAAAATCTTTCTCGTATGATATTATTGGCCTATATTATTTCAGAACATCCATCATTTTGTCTAATTCTATGAGCACTGCCAACATGATGAGGGAATGACTGCTAGGATGGAAGTTCCACAACAATGTCTTCAACCCTTAGAACCCTTCAACATATGGGGTATTGATTTTATATGGCCTATTACACTAATGTCTAATGGAAAAGCATACATTGTTGTTGCTATTTCTTATTTTACAAAATGGGTAGAAGTAAGCATCATTACCGACTATACATCATCTACTGTTGCATGATTTGTTCAAAAAAATCATAAATAAGTTTGACATGCCTCATACACTTATTTTTGATAATGGTATACATTTTACAAGTTTCAGAAGTTGATGCAACGCATAGGAATTGAGCATAAACTGACTACATCATATCATCCTCAAGTGAATGGCCAGGTTGAAGTCACCAATAGAAAAATCACAAAAATCTTGACATGAACCATTAGCAAATATAAGCTAGATTGGAGCACCAAGTTGAACTATGCTCTTTGGACCTACTGCTCCACATGGAAACTCCTTATAGGCTACTCTCCCTATGAGTTAGTGTACGGTAAACTTCCAACACTTCCTATCCAAGCTGAGCTCTGTACACTATATAAAACATGTGACCTTAACCTTAACCTTAGTTTAGCATAGAAAGAACGATTAATGAATCTTAACTTGCTAGATGAAAACCAATTAGCCACCCTATCATCCAACAAATTGCGTAAGGCCTTCAACAAACAATGTCATGACCTAAAAATTAGAAAAGTCACATACCAACTAGGAGATAGGGTCCTTTATTGGAATCCTGCACATGTGCCACAATGAACTAAATTTCAAACGTTGTGGGAAAGACCTTATATCATTCATGAAACTTTTCCTTCAAGGGCCATGATGATCTATAAACTTGAAAGCTCAGATAAGAAATTATTGGTCAATATCCAACAAACCAAACCTTTTCATGAGCCCAAAATGACCGATGCTAACATAACCTCTATTGATGGATAGCCCTACTCCTTATTTTGGGTCTCCTCTTTCCAACTCAGTCATGGGGGAGATGGCCACTAATGCTAATTATTCTAAGCCCTCAATTTCTTTTGTCTTTTTTTTTGTTTTACACATTTTTATTTTACACATTTTTCATATTTACTTATTTTTTTACACCATCATTAACATTTTTACTATGTCTTTCTCTATTACATTTTGTTTGATTTATTCTCACTCGTCATATAATAAGTGCTCATGATGGTGGATTGTACCATAACAATGTTGTTGCTTACTAATGTTTGGTTTTTACCTTTGACTTCTAATGTTGATGCTAAGGTATGGTTTATTTTGATAAAATAGGTAATGAGTCCATGTCATCCATTCATCCATTCAACTTTGTGATCTCCTTTTGTTTTGGAAATGTTCTGTCCCTTTTTTTGAGCAAACCTATTAATGAATTGGTGACTTGATATTCTTCAAACCAAGGAAAGATTCAAATGGATTGAAAAGGGTGTGACCTCAAGGGGATTTGATGCATTTGTGTTGGCTATTCTCTTGGGTACTTGAAATTTTTTCATAGGTTTTTCACCCTTCTGCTATCAAGTAGTATTAGGAAGTTGAATAAATCAAATAAGTCTTTGCATGGTGTGGTTCTCACATTTAAAAAAAAAATTGGTGGGAATTCAAAGCATACCCCTTAGACACAATAAACGAACATGGGCTACACGCACTAGTTATGGCACTGGAAAGACATGTTACCCATGCCTGAAGGTTCCCTCTAACTAAAGCCCTTCCTCACTTCCTGCTTCTCTATTCTTCTCCTTTTGGAATGGTGGTTGCTCTATGAAAGCATTCTTGTTGCTTTAGGAGGATGGGTTGGTAAAGTGTGTTGATGCAAGGTCACTAGATGTGATGAGTTTTAATCTAGATTTGGGTTGAATTTTATTAAGTCACATTAACCACATAATGCACAAGGGACTTTACACAACCTTGATTTCAAGATTTCATTCCATTCTCTCTTCTCTTTCTGTATTGCTTCCCCTATTTGACCTCATTACCAATTTTATGATTAGTCTATGTAGCAATCGAAAATGTTGGTGGCTAGAACACTGAGAGGTTGCCGAGTGAATAGTTTAACCCCAGATCTATGCAAGGATCATGCTGGAGAAGATAGAAGCAGGGCACCTTGAATGGTTTGGTTGATCAAATAAGGACTTAATCGATGTATCTTAACCGTACGTAAACGTTAGTTCCGAAAGAAAAACATGCAAGATAAATTGATGATTGATAAATGAAAAATTACGAAGATAATGCAAAACAATGGTTTTAATGAGAAGATAGCAAAACAAACTCAGGTGAGAAATGCACTACCCTAAAGTCGTGGATTTGATTCTTTGCCTTGTTTGAAAAGGTGTACAACAAGTTATGCGATGCTGAAGAGACACTGCTTACACCAAATGGTATAGTCACAGCCTCTTCTGCTTGCCGATTGATTTGCTCAGATGTCAAAGTGCTTAACTTACAAAGGGATGTTTAGAGCCAACCAGAGAGCTCAAAGATAACTAGAATGCTTAAGAAAAAAATGCCAAAAATGCCTTCTAAAAGATAACTCAAAAGCTAATGAGCCAATGTGACAAGCCAACAAACCAACTGCAAAAAAAGCTAACGCAAAAAGCCAACCCTTTGAGCATTGTTTGCCAGGGTATTTATAGGGCCAGGAGCAGGACAGAAATATGGTCTAGATGCCACGTGTCCTAGACCCTACAAGATGCTAACATGTCTATACTATGTAGATGTGCGATACTAGATGTGAACTTTGCTACGTTGTGACTATACCATCAGTATTGCATGTGCTGAGATTTAGTGCACTAATATTGCAAGAAAAATGTAGCTTATGCCCCGAGACTATGTCTTCCCTGCTCTTACAAGCAGGTTCAAGTGTAGGAAAAATGTTTTTGGGGTTGACCAGGGGGTGTACGAGATAGAGTGAGATTGCTAATCCCACCAAGGAGATGCCAGAGTGAGAAAGATTGTTGTCCACGAGTTCTAGAGCTACCTGAAAACGTCTTGATGCTTCCGTACTAGTTTTGCATTACTCATGTTGTCAAGCACATTGGCATAGTGTAAGTGGTTGTTTGCTACATTGTGCTACACTACGTAGCATAGCATAGCGTAGCCACTAGTCTTGACTAAAAGTTGTGTTGGAGCTAAAAAGAATTTGTTTGCAACTTTTTTCCTTCATGTGGGAGAGCTTTTGAACTTGTGGAACTTATGCCTGAAACACTTGCTGCTTTTGCATCGTTGCTATGCTGTGCTACATTATGTAGCGTAGCATAATGTAGTGGCTAGCGTATCCTGCTTCCCTATTTAATTCACCAATTTCTAGTAAGAAACTTTGCTTAAGGCCTGAGGGCTAAGTGGGGCAAGAAGTTTTGGAGGCCGAAGTCTTGTCAAGGTGCCATTTTCTTATTGGAATCACTTGGCAAGATGGACCTTTTTGCTTTGCTTTTTCTATGTTGTGCTATGCTACATAATGTAGCATAGTGTAGCACCTTGCATTGACTAAATCTTGCTTTGTCCTTGCAATCACTTTGTTACTTCGCACTTGGATACTTAAGAAACTATTTTTCAAGGCTTGCTACACTACATAGCATAGTAGACTTCTTCACTAGAAAACTTTCCGAACTATTTTGCTCATCCCAAATACTTTTGACAACTCCTAGCCTGGTTTCCACATAAATTATCAGCAAGGTCGATTGTCCAATTGGGTAGGTTGGAGAGTCTGGCAAGCCTACCAACCTTGGAGGTAGAAAACTTGCCAAACTAGATAGTGTACCCTTAGTTTGAACCATCATGACGCTACACTTTATGGTCTTTCACTGGCCTCTCTTTGTCAACGTTTGGAGGATTCTCTCGATAAACATTGACAAAGAATATGAAACACCATGAGGGATAAGACACCAACATCACTCTTATATGGTTGCTCAGATGTTGCCTTGCTGTGCTTAGGAGTACCAGGATAGCTATGCAGGAAAAAAGAGGAAAAGGATGGATTTGAGGGGACAGGTTCAGGAGAAGGAAAGATGAATTTTTGCATGATCCCTTATCGGAATGCTTATGAGGGAATTAGTATGCGTGGGTATCCTTCCTCCACTAGCTTTTGACCTCTCATTGGGATGCTTAGAGATGGACATTGTGAGACAGTTGGTGTGCCACTTGTTTTGGACACATGCACCTTTTTCTCAAGCTCTCTTTTTTTTCAAGCTTTGTTACGCTTGTGCGCTTTTCTTTTTCTTTTTAGCCATATTCATTTGCAAACAACCTTGTTGTTCTAGGACAAGTGTTCCCTCCCTGGGATGAGTTGCGTTATATTCATGTGGGGCTTTGACCTACCTACAGATGCTTCCCATGTGGCGAGTTGCATTACGCGCATCATGGACTTTGTGGTTGAGCATATGGGAGGGCTTTACATGCATTGGGAAAGCTTGTAAAGGAGGTTTGAAAGGGGAACTGTAGGTGTAAGAAGTGAAATGAAGAAGGGTAATGAGGAAGGGTAGGATGTGCACTCCCAAGTAGCTTAGCTAGTCAGAGTGATCACCTCGAAACGCTGTAGTGTCCTGTCCTCTCGATGAAATACATCTCTGATTGATGCCGTCTCAGCTCGTACCCTGCAAGCGTAACAAAAATTAGACTAGAGAAATGTAACCATGAAGTGTAGTTAGGCAAAGGTCTTACTTTCTTTAGACATCACTGAAGTGCTAGGCATTGCTGCTAAGGCATGCGATGTCCAAAGTAGGAAGGCCAACAGTGGTCCTGATAGCAGCAAGCTGTAAAGGCTAGCGCCGAAGGGGCTAGGAGTCCCCACCTAAGGCAAACATCATGCAGTTCAACTATAAGCGAAGAGGCCCAATAGCTAAATTTCTATTGAGCTTAGACTATGGCAAGGGCTAAAGTATAGCAACTTTGTGGCTGGGCCACAATAATGCTAGGACTCTAGCAACAGGTGCTGACAATGAAACCTACTGCCAGGGCAACGGGCTATAGTGGCGATAGCTCCAAAAGGTCAACAAGATGTCCAATGACATCTTCGGAGGATTAATAAGATGTTAGGGGTAGTGGCATATCATATGTTCCAGAGGGTGTTCTCTTGTCATTGTGAACTACGTTCTAGAACTGCCATGCCCCACCCCGCATTGGCATTGTGGACGCTCGCTTGTTTGAGTGATGGTGGATGCGAGTTAGGAACATTGTGCTATGAACCCAGTTTAAGATCTTGGTAGAGTGTTTGATGTACTAGTTTAAGGTCCCAACAGACCGCTGTGCTAGTTTAAGGTCCTAGCAGACCACTATGCTAGTTTATCATTCTAGCATACCGTTGTGCTAGTTTATCGTCGTAACGGATGGTGGATGGACCAGTTTAAGGTCGTAGTAGACCGTTTGTGCCAATTTAACATCATAGTGGACGTTCTATGCCAGTTTATAGTTATGTTAGACTATCTGTGCCAGTTTATAGTCATGGTAGACTATGGGTGCTAGTTTATAGTCGTAGTGGACTATGAATGCTTACCTTACTTCTGTATTAGACATAGTATGGCTTCAAGTATAAGTGGTTCACAGGATTTGCAAACTCTTTGCCATCCATGTCTACCAACTTGAAGGCTCCATTCTCATAGGATTTTGTGACTACGAATGGACCTTCCCAATTTGCCGAAAACTTATCTACATGTTCATGCACAGCTTTGAGGACTAGGTCCTCCTTTTTAATCGATCGTCGATGTAGGTCTGCATGATGCTTTTTCCGCTGCTTGTCCTAATACCATTCGATACGGCTCAGTGTTTGTGCATGCTCTTCCTCTAAAGAGTCGAGATTGATGATCCTTAACTCATTGTTCTATGCTTCGTTTACAACGCTTGAAAGGATTATCCATAGTTATGGTACCTGCAATTCAAGGGGTAACACTGCTTCAGATCTGTAAACTAGGCTATAGGGGGTCTTACCTATAGCCATCCTACACATCATACAGTATGCCCAGAGCACATAGAGGATTTGCTTATGCCATCGCCTCTTGCTGTTGTTGAGCATTCTTTTAAGCAAGTCGATGATGGGTTTTTTTGTAGCCTCTGCTTGACCGTTAGCCTGCAGGTAATATGGTGATGAAAAATATTGTCTAATGCCAAGGTTGCTACAAAAGGTTCTGGTTTTCATGCTACTAAACTATGGCCCATTATCTGTCACAATAGTCATGGGAAGACCAAATCTTGTTACGATGTTATCTAAGATGAAGTGGAAAACCTATTGAGATGTAGTTTTCCTAAGGGGGATAGCCTCTACCCACTTCGTAAAGTACTCCGTGGCAATAATGATGAAGCTATGTCCTGCGGAAGACTTAGGTGTTATGGGTCCTATGATATCTAGTTTCCATCGTTGGAATGGCCATGTGATCTGTGTAGGGTGCAACTCAGTAGATGACACGTGTATAAGATTTGCATGGCATTGGCACGTGTCACACATCTTGACTTTAGCAAAATAATCTCGTTCCATGCAAGGCTAGTAGTACCCTAGACATCTTGTCTTAGCCGCCATAGTCCTGGGAGCTATGTGTCCTCCACATATTCCTTCATGGACTTAGCTAATGATCTTTTGTGCCTCCTTCCCACCAACGCAAGTTAATAGTATTCCATCAAAGGAGCGTTTACACAAGGTGTTATCTCCTATGAGGACATACTGTTGTGCTCGCTTTCAGATTACATCCCTTTGGGCAGGTGTTAAGCCGTGTGGGGGTTCACCATGCTGCAGGTAGGCTTTCACATTAGCGTACCACTCTTGGGCATTGGTAGCGCTTACGGAGGCCACATGTACTACTTAGATAATAGGGTCTATACACTTTGTTATCGAAGCAGGTAGAGCTGCGAATAGGTGTGGTGGCACATTTAATGCTAGCATAGCTAAGGCATCAACTACAATGGCACATGCTGGATGTCTGGCGTGGTGAACTATTTTAACAACTTTTTGGCCAAATCACAGTAAGGCTGTAAGTGCAAAGCCTTACAGGTGTAAACTTCAGCAATTTGATTCACAATAATTTGAGAATCACCTTTGATTGCCAAATGTCATATTTTTCATTATTGGGCTACTAAGAGGCCCCTAAGGAGTCCTTCGTACTTAGCTACATTATTTGTACAAAGGAACATGAAGCGGTAAGTAAAAGGTTGCATGTCCCCCGAGGGGAATGTGATGATGGTGACAGCACTACCACCTCACATGGTTGAGGCACCATCAAAATGCAATGGTACAAGGTTGACACTGCTAATATGTTCATTATGGAATTCAGGTTCTATGATTGCTTGCTCATCAATGGGTGAGGTTGCAAGCTGCATAGCTATTGCTTGTCTTTTCAATGACGATTGGGCTACATAGTGTAAATCGAATTTCGTCATTATTACTTTCCATCGAGCTATCCTGCTTCGTTCATATAGGTTGTTCATGATAGCTTGAAGTACATTTCTTTTGCATATGATGTTCACTTGGCTACAGAATAGGTAGTGTCTCCACTTTTTTAGTGCAAACACTAGGGAGAGACAATTCCTTTCCACCTCATTATATTTGGCTTCATATGATATTAATGCATGGCTCAAGTAATATATTGGGATTTCAGAGCCATCTTCTCTTTTTTGGCATAACAGTGCTACGATAGATGTGTCTGAGGTAGCAAGGTAGATGTAGAAAGGCTTTTCCCTCTATGGTGGGTAAACAGTCGAGAGATGTAGAAGCTCTTTCTTTAGGTCATCGAAGGCTTGTTGACACTAGGTTGTCCACTCAAAGTTAACCCCCTTCTTTAGTAGGTGTTGCATGGGGTGTAACTTGTCATTCAACCTTGCTATAAACCTTCTGATGAACTATATTCTACCTTGCAACCTGCACAATTATTTAAGGTTAGTAGGGGGTGCTAGGTTAATGATGGCCTTAACTTTGTTAGGGTCCACTCGTATTCTAGTCTCTGATACTACAAACCCTAGCATGCATATGATTTTTACTCCGAAAATACACTTATTTAGATTAAGGCGCAAGTCATGCCTGTGACAACGCTTCAGGATTACATCTAGATCAGTGGGATGGTTAGTAGCTATCTTAGACTTGACTACTATGTCATCCACGTAATCGTTCAATCGCTCTAGGAGGTAGTCATTGAATATGTAGGTCATGGCTCATTTATAGGTTTCTCTGGCATTCTTTAAGCCAAAGGGCATCATAGTATAACAAAAATTTCCCTAAGGGGTCATAAACGTAGTTGTCAACCGATGCTCTAGGTTGATGCAAATTTGATTGTAACCAGAGAACCCATCCATAAAGGATAATAACGCATGACCAGCCGTGGTGTCTATAATTTGGTCGATACTTGGCAACAAGAAGTCATCTTTAATTGTTCCTTTGTTTAGATCCCGTAAGTCTATACAGATTCATATACCTCTAGTTTTCTTAGAGACTACAATGATGTTTGATACCCATTCCGAGTAATTGACCACGTGAATGAAACCTGCTTGGTATAGCTTAGTAATCTTGTCATGTATGGCTAGTGCGATTTTTGGTTTAATTTTCCAAGCCTTTTGTTTGACCGGTTTGACACGTGGGTCCAATACAATGTTATGTTGTATTAGCTACAGGTCTAAGCTCAGCATGTCATTGTAAGACCATGCGAATACTTTGATGTTGTCTTAAAGGACTCTAGATACTTCTTTTTGCATTTGCTGATCAAGAGGGAACTTAGTTTTAGTGTTTCTATTTTCCCCCTGGATGTTGTTACTAGTGCTTCGATGAGAGGGTCCTCGATCACATCCCCGGCCTCTAAGTCTAAGGCTTGGAAAACATGTTTGGGCCAGTCTAGGGATGTTTCCAGGGACGCTACAGTGTTATTGGTAGATGAATCCCAGTCTATCGACTCTAAGTTCAAATATCTTGCAAGCTTGCCATGAGGACCTATCAAGGTTAAAAGTGAGTGTAGATCACGCTGCATGGCCATCTTGTTCAACCTACCATAATAAGAGAAGCTTGGTCAAGTGATACTTGCTTGTAGCTATATTGCATAATAATGAATACTTGTAAAGTAATAATGAAATATGCAATGATCGTCAAATATTTGGCCAAGTTTGCAAGTTACTAGTTTAAGATCTTGGTGGACTGTGAGTGGGTTCGAACATGTAAATGATATTGACTTTGCCAGTTTAAGGTCATGCCGGATCGTTAACAAGTGGAGTTTGAAAACTAAGGCTAGTAGTTTAAGGTCTTTGTGGACTGTTAACAGGTTGTAAAAGTAAAATTACTAGTTTAAGGTCTTTGCAGAATGTTAACAGGTGGGCTTCATAAAATGTTACTAGTTTAAGGTCTTTGCAGACTATTGACAAGTAGCCTTTATGGAATGTCACTAGTTTAAGGTCATTGCAGACCGTAATGTGTACTGTTACGAAATGTCACTAGTTTAAGGTCTTTGCAGACAGTTATATGTGGGCTTTGTAGAGTGTTGCTAGTTTAAGATCTTTACGGACCGTGACGGGTGGCACAGGCTTCATAAAGATAAGTTCCTAATTTAAGGTGGGACAAAATTTTCATTGGGCCCCACCTGTTGTGTTGTAAACGATGGTGCTACGCTAGAGCGAAATTGTGACATGAAAGTGTTACACTATACGGGCATCCCACATTACTTGGGGTGCAAAAATGCAAGTTCTTTTCACCGCGTTGGCTATAAATAGGGGTTTACCCCTAGTAAACTTGTCATTTTCACTGTCAGAGTCCAAAGCCCACATCTAGAGTTAGCACGATCGTGCCGAGAGAAAGTGAAACGATGTAGCGTAGCGACTAACAATATCCATGAGTGAAACAATGGCACCTAAAGTTGAATGTAAGCACTGAGGACTCACTAAGGTGGATGAAGTCAAGGACACTTTGGGGTGCCTGACCTAGGTGCACGTTGAAGTGCACGAGGAGGCTTCATCCACCTGGTAAGTTTCTACCTTTGTTTTTTCAGATATCTGCAATCGTTATTGTTGAAATCTACATCTTTGCCATCATTTTGGTTGCCGTTTTGGCTGCTACACTACCATTGTTTTTGGTTGGCCATAGTGGCTATACGGGTGTTACACTATACTTGCATGTGGTATCACCTTGGTCACCATTGTTGCGATTACCTTATTGCGGGGATTTGTGCGAGTCTTGACAGCTTAGCACATCACTAGTGTAGTGCACCACCTTGAGGGGGATTTGGCTATCTATTCGATTTGATAGATGAGATGCATGTTTATCGTAGTTCAACGTGAATCATTTTGTATGACCGAATTATGGTTGGACAGTTGTAGCACAGTGAATACTTACTTGTCTACGCTTAGTGTTTTTATTGTGGTATGCTTGTATGTCATGAGGTCCTTAGGTTCCTCGCCTTGTTACGCTGTTAAATTTGCAATATCGCTACGTTGCTTAAACTTTTTGTTGTTGATTTTTTCATATCTCTACGCTTTTCATAGTGATGTGTTAATTATGTCGTTGTATGGCTGCATGTCTGCTTGTTCCTGTATGTTTGCTGCATTACATGTCATCTGAGTGTTGTTGCACTACATGAAGTTTGACGACCATGCTACGTTGCAAGGCTTGCTTTGTTGTTGTGTGCTTGTATTGTGTTTTTTTTTTATTTTTTTTTTGCGACTACGAAATCACGCTATGCTACATGTAATGAAAATGTAATGCTCCACTATACGTAATCATGAGGGTTATGCTACACTACATGTAAACTTCACTCATTCATTATGCTAATGTTTAGTTCTTTGCTATGTAGGATCATGTTGAAACCCATTTTGATTGTCCTGTAGATTGTAGGAGTCCTATGCTGCCTCAGCGAACCGGTGGTCAATGTCCCTCCTCCCCACACATGTGTGGAGAGGTAGGTAGTCTGGTTCTGGGAGGGCACACAAGACTTCCTACAGTTCCTCCAACATTTTAGTGTGATCGTTTGGTCACACTTATTAGTGGAGATAGTAGTTGCAATTACAGAAACCCTGTTGCCCAGGGAAAATCGAGGTATTCTGAAATTTTTGACTGATGGGTCAATCGAGGGCAAGTATGGAGAAGGTTCCAACCAGCATCCAAAAAGCCTAAGATGCTTAAGCTGGATTTGGGAAATTCTTGAGTATAAGTGTTATCACTTATACAACACGTTGTTTGTTGCCCATCACATGGGCACCTACTTTTAGAACCCATCTAGAACTATTTATTACGCTGGTGGGTGAGTTCTATATGAAGGTATTTTGTCATTGTGTAATTGATGCTACACTAGACATAGGTATTAACAGTGTATCTATGCATTTTTTGTGTGTTGCCAGGTTTTTTCTTGACAAGAGTGGTCTCCACAGTGACACCAATGCCTTGGCATTGGCATAGATGGCCCTACGGGAGTTTTCCTCCACTAGTAATGTGTGTGTCGGTGTAATCAGCCAATTTGGGGATGAGTTCTAAACCTATCCAACCTAGTATTCCCAGTTTTATGGGAAGTGTATAGAAGCTAGTTGGTTGGATAAGGAATGGGCCTCCCTCAGGCCACTCACCGTCGAAGACGTGTTGGTGGATCTTCCACCATTTTCCATGTTGTTTAGACTTGGTACACTAAAATGTGAATTCACTGTTACTTGTTCGAATGATGTTTACCTTTTGCTAACCATATTTTTTTTTGTTTTTTATTTTTTTTTTGAAAATCATTTTAGTAGCAAAGAAATCCTAGGAGGTGGCTATGATTGCCTCCGGCCGCAACAAAACCAACCTCTTTTTTAAGTACAATGAGGTGGAGGAGACCCAGTGCTAGCTCTGCAATGGGGTCCCAACCATGCTAGTCCATAACCTTCAGGAGGCTGGGCTTATGGATGTATTTTTGGCTGTTAACCCAAGTGTCCTACCTACTAAGATGCTTTCCCTAGTCAACTTCTTCTCCGAAAAGGCAAACTGCTTCCAGACATGTGTTCACGGTGTGCGTGTAGTATTTTATGTCAACAATCAATTGTTCGTGAATATTTTCGACGTTCCTTCTAATGGTCTCCCTATGGGAGAAAAATCCAAAAAATATGATCATAATCAGGAGGATATCGAGTGGCTAGGGGCTGCAAAGGATCGAAAGGGGATCTATATGGAGAAAGCTAGGCTATGGGTGGCCAAAATAGTTTACCTTGTCTTCCATGCTCGTGCCTTCCCCAAGCTGCTATCCCAAGGAAAAATCATTGGGATTGAGCAAGCTCGAATAATGAGGGATGTTATGGAAGAAGGGACCAATTACAACTAGGCCAAGCATCTTTGCAGAGGCATGCAGGTTGAAATGGTTAAGCTTCGATGGAAGCTTGAGTCCCTTTTCAACATGCACCATGCTTTTTTCATAGCCTGCTTATAGCATTTTGTGTAATTCTTGGTAGTCTATGAGAATGGAGTCTAGGTACAACAAGATCATAGCCAGATTTCCAAATCGTGGATTTGCTAAGTCTTCCATATCACCCGATCTCAGGATCCTCTGGAAGCTATCGGGGAATCGTTCTTGATGATGACGAGGGATCGAGTGGCACATAACTTTCTACAACAAGACAGCATGGAAGAGGTATCCCCCATTACTACTGGTAGTGTGACAAAGGAGGAACACCTCATTGCAGAGACAATGATGATGAAATTGTAGCACAAGAGCTCTCTTCCGGTTGAGGAACCTCCCCACACAGATGAAGGAAGAGGGAAGAAGCTGCAACTCAAACTTCGCAGAGTGCAGCCTTCGATTGGTGAGTTTTTTTTTTGGTTTTTTTTGGTTTGTGGTTTTTGGTTTGTTTTTACATTCACTATGTTGTGTTACGCTAGGTAGAGTAGCATAGCGTAGCAACTATTCCAAGTTGATGTTATCTGCTTACTGCAATTAAACTTTGTCAGCTGAGGAAGAAGAGGAAGAAGGAGGAGAAGAGGTAACAGCCCCTACTACAGGGACGACTAGCAAAAATGCAGATGCTTCGGCTATAGAGGAGGGGGCCCAGGCTAGTGAAGAAGGGGCCCCTGCTATAGAAGAAAGGGCCTCGGTTAGTGAATATGAGGTCTCCACTGATGAAGAGGAGGCCCTTGCCAATAAAGAAAAGAGCCTAGCCAATGACAAAGAGGCCCCTGGCAACTAGGACAAGGCCCTTGTTGACGACCCTTTTGCGGAGAGTAGCTTAGTGCTAGANCCCCCCCCCCCCCCCTCCCGCTATCACCCCTGAGGCTTTGCTGGGTAAGAGCTTGACATGGTCATTTACGCTATTCATCAGCCCTATTATGGTTCTCTCTACTTTAGTTAACATGTCTTACCATGTATTTGACACCTTCGGCCTGTCCTCGATTCGCCTGCAACCATGGACCAAGACCCCTGATAAATTTACTTTTATGGAAGGGGTGGCCGATGACATGATCAACTGTGTGAGGCGGGTCGACCCAGAAGTGGGTAAGCTAAAGTGCTACACTAGACTCTAAATTTTTGTTTCATTCACCATGCCGTCGTGAATAATGCATTTTTTATGTGTGGTTGGTAGCCTCTTGTCTCAAGTGGGACCCCAAACAAGTGGTTAAGATCGATGCCATGCCTAAATTTTTGCCAGAGGTGACCGAAGTACCTCGTCACATATATGAAGAGGCAAGCCAATGTGCCTTGTACTCAACACACTCCTTGTGGGAATGCAGGTGCATGAATGAAGACCTCTAGAAATGGGTTCAGAGGCTTGAGAAGGAGAAGGCCAACCTGACCACTAAGGTAGGAGATCTCCATTCTAGGAATGAGTCCTTGTTGGCCCGAGACACCAACGATGGTAGTTAGCGCATGGCTATCATTGACTATGCAAGGTATTGGATGGTCATGTGGTGCAACAATGAAGCCACTCGTGAAATAATAGAGTAATGCATGCAAATGGACCTATTAGCCTAGAAGAACCAAGACTAGAAAGATTACAGTGCCAAGGTTTACAAGTGGGGGTAAGCACAAAAAAACCATAAGCATATGTATAAGCTAGAACGTGCCACCTATCGTAACCAATATAGGGATGCCTCAGTCAAGTTACATACCTACGAGGTATTTCTCGATATTCTTGGCACTTCTAGGGCTTACGACAAGTTCATGTAAGAGGTGACAATGAGCAAATCACCCGAAAGGAAAGTGACCTTCCCCGTGGGTGAAACCATCGCTGCCGCCTTTTCTCCGAGACCTCCGAGGTGGAAATCCATAGAGAAGGAGAAAGTTGCTGCAAGTGCTAATCTAGGTGATAGGAATTAGGTTGGTATCATCGAAGAGGAGATCTTGTGTCGCCTAATGCAGGCTTAGATTGGATACCCCCCGAAACAGACGCATGGCCATCTCAGGTGAATTACCTTTTGGTGTAGTGATAATTTATTTTGTTTGAGTCTTTATTATAGCTTTAGCTAACTAGTTCATTTTTTCCATGATGCAGGATCCAAGTGAGAACACAGAGCCTAATGAAGTAGGGAATGATGGAGGGGGCAAAGGGTCATAGCGTAGTAGCTGACCATTTTATTTGAATTCAAAGAATATTACAAACATTATTAATTTGTGAAAGAAAAAATGAAATACGAACAGATTAATTTTTCCTATGTGTTATGTGTTACATCTATTTTCATTTTATTTTGTTTTATGTTTATTTACGAATTAAATTCGTTAGGAGTGTCCCATTTTAGTTTTAGGCCATTTTGGGCCGTAGTGATAGTTTAAGGCCATTTCGGGCCATTGCTAGTTTTAAGCCATTTCGGGCTATTTCTAGTTTTAGGCCATTCTAGTCCATTAGTAGTTTTAAGCCATTTCGGGCTATTGGATGATGGTAAGATAAAATTTTACTAGTTTTAGGCCTTAGCGGGCCATGGTGTGAAATAAACCATGGATATTATGTGAATAGTTCAAAGAATGAGTTAGACACTTAGTGTAGACAAGTGAATGTGAAGCCAAGACGTGACAAATGCATAATGAGCATTACTTGGGCAAGAAGCAATGGAGTTGTTATGCTACAAGAGTAACGATCATCCTCGCAACTACTTTTTGACCCATCGCGGGCTTGGTGACGCGTAAGGCTGAGGGGCTTTGTTGCGGTATTCTTCTGTGTTGTTGTCTACTGCTTGAAAAGGTAATTCAGCCCACGCGATTTTGTTTTCTGAGCTAGTGTCTTAGGCCGAATCTTTTGCCAAAAAAGTCATTTCAGTGGAGATAGGTACTTCATTCTTGGAGGTTATGACCTCTGAACCTTGCTCCATATTGATGTTCTTTATCACCTGAGTTGTCACTTTGTCACCGTGGATCACCACCTCCCTGCTCACATAAGGTAGGTGGATTTCTTGATGTATGGGTGAAAAGACAACCCTGAGTTGGGCTAACCATGACCTCCCCAAGATCAGGTTAAACCCAGGCATCTCTTCTACCATGATGAACGTCGCAGTTGTGGGGAACTGGTCCCCTGCCACAAAGTCAATGTGGATAGTGTCTTTTACCACTACCCATGCTCTGTTGAATGACTTCAGGCATGACGTTGTCATGGGTTTGATTTGGTCCACCAAACCTAGTTTTTCCACTATATGGAACGAGATGATGTTTGTAGCAGCCCCATCATCAACATGTTCTCTTTGGATCTTGTGTTGACCAACCTGAATTGTGATGAATAGGGGTGTTGTCGTCACCTAACCCTTTTCAAGGTCATCTTTAATGGACTCGTCGTGGAATGTCAACTAAGATGGCAATGGTTCTTCAAGCATAGTAGGGAGCATAACTGTATGGATTGCCTTCTCCTCTGCTAGCATGTTCTTGTCAATTGGTATGGATGTTAACATGCAAACCAAAGCCTTGCGATGTGCAGTGGAAGTCATTATTAGATCGTACAGGCTCAAGGTTGTGTTCTTCTATTTTAGAGCCTATTTGACCTAAGTAAGGAAATTTAGGAGGTCTTGCCCACCTTCCTATTGCTTACTGCCCCTCTGTTCCTCCATTCTTCTTAGAAGATGAATTTCCTGAGGAGGAGCAATTTTGGGTTTGGGGCTAGACCCTTTTGGGCAGGGTGGCAATGATCATGCGCATGTAGTGGCATTAACTTTTGGTGATGAGGTAGGCGTATATGTAGAGGACGAAGGGGTAGGCTTGGAGGGACCTAGGGCAGTACATTTCTTGGCCATTTCATCTGTGGGACACTCTTCCTGTTTCCTAGAATGGGAAGGGTGCGATGTCATCTTGTGTTGGCTTTGTGGGATGAGGGCAGTTGAGTGTTTTGGCCCTCTAATGACGAATGGTGTTTGTGGCATTAGTGCAAGTTGTGGTGCATTTTTGAATACTAAAGGTGCAGGGGCGGATGCTTGAGGAGGATCCTTAAGGATGAATGGTTGTTGCAGTGTCTTTTTTGTTGTTGTTGGTGTGGCTATGCTAGGTTGAGGTACACGAACCACAAATGGTTGTTGTGGCAGTTTCGGACTACTATCTACACCAATCATGTTGATAATATACCCCGCATCGTTAGCATTGAGGGGGTCCTTGTAAACATGCATAGATTGATTCTTGGGGTGGACAGGGTTCGTCTCATCCAACACCAACTTCCCTTGATTAATCATCCGTTGAATGTCATCTTTCAAGGCTAGACAGTAATCCGTGTCATGACCACAAAGTTGGTGGTAGTCACAAAAATGCTCTAGCCTGAAATTCTTAGGAACTAAAGGCTCATTGGGCATAGCCAAGGAGGGGTTCCTAAGGAGTTCGCAATACCGCTAATGTCTTTTGGTTGCCTCCTCTAACATCCATTTATGTTGGATGTATCCAGCCTCTAACAATTGCTTCAAAAGTTCTAAAGGCTTAACAGGCAGAGGTGTGTATTTGGAGTGATATTTACGCTCAAATTTTGGTTTAGCTAGGGTTGATGCCTCTGGTATCGATGTGGAGGGTTAGGCAACGTTACTTTGGGTAGGCACGGGATTAGTCGACGTTGTTGCTGCTTTCTTATTATTATTGCTATTGGGCTTGGCCTCATTTGCCACGGTGACCACTGTGGCCATTGTAGCTTTGCCCTTCTCTTTGTCCTTCTTAGTGTATGAATTTTTATACACAACATAGACCATGTATTTATTGGCCTCAGCTGCATCTTGGATGCTTTTTGTTTGGGCAAAGGCTTGACTAAGGGAGCATGGAGCTAGGTAATACATCTTGGATTTGATGAAATCATTCACCACCCCCTTGAAGATGGCCAGTAAATGGGCCTCCACGATAGGCTCATGGATCTCATTCAAGGTAGCGCTCCACCATTGTATAAATTGTTGCACTAACTCCAACGAGTCTTGCTTAACACCCATCAACTAATCTAGTGTGACTTTGGGCTTCAAGTTATACTTGAAGCAAGTTATGAACTGGGTCAGTAGCTCCTCTAGTGTCGAGATGCAGGAGCACGAGAGCGTGCGGTACTAGTCTAAGGCTTTGCCTGTCAGAGACATAGCAAAGACACAAATAATGGTGTGCAGCCATTGTTGNAAACTTACCCTGCAACCATCCCTCCCACCATGACCTTAAGGTCAAACCCAATTTTTTCGATAGCTCCCTTTTTGATCACCACAAATCCATCTTAATCTACGTTTTCATCAACCATGTGCAGCCATCCTGCACCCTTAGCATATCAACATGTGCCTTCCTCAGTTTCATACCCAGGCACTCTCCCTCCTCATTCTGTCCTGTCCTCATACCAAGTGCCGATCACACCCATGCTACCCTACGTACACACCGTGTCTACTTCATAGCTGCCCAGAGCCTCTGCTCCTATTTCATCATCTACATCTATTCCATCATTAGCAGCAGGTCCAGTCCCAACCATGTGGTGGACCCTAGCCACTTCGCTTCCTACTTTGCAACCCCACCAAATGTCATAGTACCCTTATCACCAAGCATACCAAGTCCCACAGGTGTCACAACTAAGTGTGGGACTGTGGCTTGTTCCATCAGTCGCGCAAATGGCTAACCCCGCAGCACCACCAGTAGCCACCACCCTGACGGCACCACCCACTGGGTGGTGGACCTCACAGGTGACACCTTTTGTAGGGGTTGCCCCAATGGCACCCCCTATGAGCTAGGTTGCTGCCCCTACTACANCAGGATGGCTGCCCATGGTTGATGAAAACGTAGATTAAGATGGATTTGTGGTGATCAAAAAGGGAGCTATCGAAAAAATTGGGTTTGACCTTAAGGTCATGGTGGGAGGGATGGTTGCAGGGTAAGTTTGGCCACCACCCTCAAATTGGAAGTCCAGGTCTTCTTGCCCATCCTAAAATGCTTCATCATAATGAGAGGTCGTGTCTCACTCCCTAGGCTTACTGACTTGTAGTAGTTGATTAAAGATCCATTGATATGTTTGCGTCAAGGGGATGGCAATGTCAAGGTTGGGAACAAACTCCCTTCCATTCCGATAAAGGAACTTGAAACTACATTTATGCTCACGTTCTTGGTGATGCAGGGGCAGATCTGCCTAGATCTTTACGTAGATAAAGTTGTAATGCTTTGTTTCTTATGCCAAGTACTCAGGTGAAAAATGTCGAATCCTAAGAGACTAGCATGGAGCCAGCATTAGGCTAGGTGGCCGCTCAGCAGCCATGGTGCTTTGGGCCAAGAAATGAGCCTCAAGGCTCGAGGTAGAAATAGTGGTCATTGTTGGAATCATCTTGCATGATAAAAAGGGGAGATCGCAATCTAGAGACATGGAAATCGATGGGAAATGGGAGGCTTTTCATCCTACCGGGTTCCAAAGGAATCATTGTTGCGACCAATCTACACCACACGATCCGTAAACAACCACAAAAGGGTGTCACGTTTACACTAGTGCATGACGGGGTATAGAGCACGTGCAAGACTACCCGTAAGACACAGAAAAGGCAACAAAGGCCTTCCTCTAGCGCCAAAAATTGTAGCGATCAAAAACATTGGTGGCTAGAACACCGAGAGGTTGCTGGGTGAGTAGTTTAACCTCGAATTTGTGTGAGGGTCGTGCTGGAGAAGATGGAAGCGGCGCTCCCTGAACGGTCTAGTCAATCAGATAGGGACTTAATCGGTGTATCTTAACCTTATGTAAACATTTGTTCCGAAAGCAAAACGTGCAAGATAAATTGATTATTAATAAATGCAAAACGAAAAAGATAATGCAAAACAACAATTTTAATGAGAAGATAGCAAAACGAACTAGAGTGAGAAAATGCACAGCCCCAAAGTTGTGGATTTGATTCTTTGCCTTGTTCGAAAAGGTGTACAACAGGTTATGTGACGTCGGAGAGACACTGCTTACACCAAACAGTATAGTCATAGCCTCTTCTTCTTGCCAATCGATTTGCTAGGATGTCAAAGTGCTTGACTCACAAAGGGATGTTCCGAGCCAACTAGAGAGCTCAAAGATAACTAGAATGCTCAAGAAAAAAAATTCCAACAATGCCTTCTGAAAGATAACTCAAAAGCTAACCAGCCAATGCGACAAGCCAACAAGCCAACTTCCAAAAAAGCTAACACAAAAAGCCAACCATTTGAGCGTTGTTTGCCAAGGTATTTATAGGGCCAGTAGCAAGAGAGAAATATGGGCTAGATGCCATGTATCTTGGACCCCATAAGATGCTAACATGTTTGTACTGTGTAGATGTGCGATACTGCACGTGAACTTTGCTACACTGTGACTATATCATCGATACTACATGTGCTGAGATTCAGTGTGCTAATATCACAAGAAAAATGGAGCTTATGCCCCGGGACTACATCTTCCCTGCTTTTACGAGCAGGGTCAAGCATAGGAACAATGTTTTTGGGGCTGACTAGGGGATGTACAAGATAGAGTGAGATTGCTGATCCCACCAAGATGATGCCAGAGTGAGAAAGATTGTTGTCCATGAGTTCTAAAGATGCCTGAAAACATCTTGATGCTTTTGTACCATTGTTGCATTGCTCACGCTGTCAAGCACATTGGTGTAGCATAAGTGGCTATTTGCTATGTTGTGCTACACTACATAGCATAGCATAGCGTAGCCACTAGTTTTGGCTAAAAGTTGTGTTGGAGCTGAAAAGCATTTGTTTACAACTTTCATCCTTCATGCATGAGAGCTTTTGAACTTTTGGAACTTATGTCTGAGACACTTGCTACTTTTGCATCGTTGCTACACTGTGCTAAGCTATGTAGCGTAGCATAGCATAGTGGCTAGTGTATCCTACTTCCCTATTTAATTCACTAATTTCTAGTNACGAAATGGAAAAATTTGTGACAGGCCCTCATGACTAAGAGCGAACCTTCGGTAGCAATAGGATGGAAAACGAAGGAAAAAAGGAAGATAAGAGGAATAACAATGGTGAAGTCAATAAAAATGCATAGAAGGAAAGAGAAAAACAAAAAACAGATGTCATGGATGGGGTGAAACAAGAAAGAGTTGATTACAAGAAATGTTTAAGGGAAAGAACTTAACAATTACTCCAAAAAGGAATGCCAGTGGATCCTCCCCAAAGCAAGCTCATGCCCTTTATGCCTTGACAAACCCACAAACCAAAGAGTCCGTAGGCTCTAGGAATGACATATGGAGACAATAGTTAAGAATTCACCCACAAGAATTTATCAAAGAATAACAATGCACCAACCAAGATATAGATTGAAACACCATAAAATTTCAAGACTCTCATGCTTTAGCAGAGTCTTAGAATTTAGGCAATGATTTCCACAAGTGTAGCTTCATGATGGTTTACATTGAGGGTACACTGTCCAATCCGGCAAGTTTTCTACCTCCAAGGTTGGCAGACTCGCTGGACTCTCCAGCCTGCCCAACTGGACAATTGACCCGGCTCNAACATTTCTTGTAATCAACTCTTTCTTGTTTCACCCCATCCATGACATCTGTTTTTTGTTTTTCTCTTTCCTTCTATGCATTTTTATTGACTTCACCATTGTTATTCCTCTTATCTTCCTTTTTTCCTTCGTTTTCCATCCTATTGCTACCGAAGGTTCGCTCTTAGTCATGAGGGCCTGTCACAAATTTTTCCATTTCGTTACTTATTTCACCCCTACACCTTGGGTAGTTATCACTTACAAACCTCTAACCTAGTATCTGCCATACCCACAACCTAGCCAATGTGTTTCATATCGAGGTAAGGTATCAACTGCATTATATCTTATCTATCCTTGCTAATTCGTGATTGTGTTGTGTGTGTAGATGATGATCACATGAACAATTGATTGGGATAGGAGGAAGCACGCAGGATGGACTAGAGCAAGAGCATTTACTCAAGGAACAAGCTTGGTCATGTGGCCATGCATGAATAATGGTGCACACATTTTTTGACATCAGCAGCAATGTGCCTCATTTTCTTTTCTCTCTCTTTCTCTTCAAGCTGTCATTTGAGGGTCTAGATGTCATCTATGTACAGTGTTCACCACAATGGTTATGAATACCAATGCTAAAATAAGTTTGTCGATTTGTTCACTGAGCACTTTGAGTCTGTCATTCCATGTCATCGTCAATTGTCGTTCAGTCAATAATCCCATACCTTCCTAATATTTTGTAAGAAACTTGAGGACGAGTTCTCATTCAGTTGTGGGGGTATGATGAGTCCCAATATCGGACCCTTGATATCGGACCTTCAATATCAGATACGCGATATCGGAGATGTCAAAGTGATATCGGACATGCGATGTCGGAGCCTATCTCTTTGCCTATAAATAAGAGACATGGGCACTTGGTTTGGCATTAGTTTTTCCAATCCTTAGCCGAATTCTTATAGTTTTTCTATTCCAGAGTTAGAATTATTTTTAAGTGTCCACAGTAGGAGTCATAGAGTGAATGGATCTTTATTTGAGCATTGTGTACCTGAGCACACCTTGTGACCGGAAATAAAGATGAACTTAATGATAAACCTTGCAACATTTAGAATAGCTTAATTATTGCATTTCATGTTATTTACTGTTATTTGATGCTTTCAATAGTTACTTAATGTTATTTCATTGAAGTATTAGTTATCAATTATCAATGAATTAGCACACTCAACACGACCACTTTAAGCATACGTGGAACACTTGGTAACCCAGTAATGACTAGCATTTGGTAATCCCAGTAGTGTTACACTGGTTCAAGATGTGTCTGAAGAGTGAGAACGGATGCTGGTGTTAGGATTTGATTCACATTAGAGTTATAAAAATCCATTAGTTACTTAAATCTTTTCATTACAAACACTTAGAAGACTAAGATAGAAAATATAGAAAGCATAAAAATCATATACCTCGAGTTTACTTAACCATACAATTGTGCCTTACAAGTAAGCTTGAGAAGACAACGACTGCATAACACATCCTTGTTCTGTGTAGGCGCATAAGCACTCAATCCTTGGAGTTTGACTGGATCGCGCGTGAACGCTTGTAGTTGTATGGTTGGGTGTAGGGGTACCTCGTTGCTCATCACTAATCCTATATCTCATTACTTGTGATGTCAAATTAACTGAGGAAAATTGAGCTTCAATTATTTTAAAATTGAAATAGTAAATGAGTCAAGAACTTATCGTTTATGCAATTAAAGAGTAATTGAAGATGAGCTGCACATATTCTTAGAATGTCTTCGTCTAAAGAAATAGGGTTAAAAGCAATCTTGTACCAACTACAAAATTTTTGTGAATGTATAAAAATGAAAATGAATATTGAAAAAAACAAAAGGCCTAATTTGTGGAACTAATAAGAGATATTACTAGTTTCAGCTAAATAATAAAAGACTTAATATGGTGGATACTTATAGATATTTGGGAGTAGAATGCTTTCAAAATTATCAGTGGAAGCATTGTATATCATAAATTGCAAATGGATGTAAGACCTTTTATACAATGAAGAACAAATGTAGCAATCACAATATTTGGACATGGATAATTTGAATAATTGTCCAAACTACAATGCTTTACGGATGGATAGTGTGTGGCCTAGGTTTTAATGAAGAATCATAGAAAAAATTTGAAAAAGTTCAAAAATAGTTCTTGTTGGATGAATTCAAAGTAAAAACTCAAGTTCCATATGCAATACTTTTATTATAAGCTAATTTGTTGCCATTGGAAGGTGAAGCAACATATTACTTCTTAACATCTAAGAGATAAAAGTAGCGCTAAGATCTCAAGAGGGAACATTTGAAATCTCAATAATAGGGATGATTACAAAAATGGGGTATTGATAATATTGATGGAATAATAAATTCAAAACAAGCTAACAAAAACTTGCTACAAAGAAAGTTTTAAATGTGGCACAAATACAAATACAAAAAAGCTTCAATTTTATTCTCAAAATATTAGAGGTAGTAGAATGGAATCACATCATCTTCAAGTTGAAACTGAAAGATGAAACAATGAGTAACATAAAGACAGAATGTGTCAATTGTGTTTACTACAAGTGGTAGAAGATTAGTAGCATGCATTACTAGAATGTTGTGGAACAAATCTCTTTGGAAGAAAACGACAAATCTCTAATTAGTCTTTGTATTAGCTATTTAAGCTACCAATGTTCGCTTTAGGGAATTACATAGAAGATGTATTGAAATTACATGCATATTAGACACATCTATTGTACTCAGGATTTATTTTTATTAAGGTATTTTGCACAAGTTCTTTTGTTGACAATTTTTTGAGGTTTGCCAATGGAAAATTATAGCTAATAGTTTAATTATTAATGAAGTGTTTGCTACACATAGATCTTTCTAAAAAAATGAAAAGAAAAAAACATAACCAACCATCATTGCTAACCAACCATCATTGGTCAAACCTTCAAAGGCATAGGGTTGTTATAAAGTTCTAATTGGACTATATATCTTGGGGTGTACCTATATTACAATTATTTTGAGATTTCAACACCCTCCATTTAGTGTATGAAGCTTAGGTACTCACCTAGAGTAAGCAAGTAAAAGGATCATAGCCTTTCTTATTACATGATAAGAAAGATGAGAATAAAAAACGGTTTCAACTTCAGTTTTATATGTTGAGAATGCATCATGAAGACATCGTAATCTTGATTCATCTTTGGTTACATCTGACTATGTTTGTGCTTGCGTGCTTCCGTTGTTCACTACATGTAGTTATCCTTCATACCTTACGGGGCCAAAACGGGGCATTAATGCTGTGACCTGCAACCCTATGTCAAGTACTTTTGAAATATGTCAAACCTTGCAGTAGAATAGAATACTATGTTGTAAAAAGGCACCGCAGAAACGTCGCAAC
Organism: Gnetum montanum; assembly: GCA_015680685.1. NCBI lineage: Eukaryota > Viridiplantae > Streptophyta > Gnetopsida > Gnetales > Gnetaceae > Gnetum > Gnetum montanum. Next base: position 180,535 of record MNCI01006710.1, on the reverse strand, counting down.
AAGTTCGCCGAATACAACCATTCACATAACATAACAAGGTACATACTAGGAGAATGTTTTGCAACAAAAAATTAGCAGGATTTTTTTTAAAAAAAATTAAATTAATCTTTTACTGGTTTAAACAATAAACGTTATATTTCCATGATTTTTTACAAGAACAAAATTGTATGAAATACTGGGTACTTATCTGATGGATCCTTATAACGTTCTTTGATTAATCTCTGAGATTCCAAGAAATTCTTGGATGTCCTTCAATACTGTATTTTATAATTACAATATTCTTTTACGGGTTAAAAAATATATGTTTCAAATAACCTCACAACTTTCCACAATTCTTAAAAGAAAAAACCTGATGGTAAATAAGCCGTTGTTTGGCATGTTATTTTGAAAGTAGAATTTCTGTTCTAACATTAATGCCACAACTTATTTCAGTCACCAGCCATAAGTTGTAAACCAGGACTTAAGAATGTTTGGCCTTAGCAGATAAAAAGAAATACTGATAGAATACAAATGCCAGGAATACAACACAGGCAGAGACATCACACATTCATCAAACACAAGCCCACAGCAACCCTTAATTAAGAAATCAATAAGAAAATATTGCATCAGGCCTTCAATGTTTTGCATGAAGCAGAATAGCAGAATATGGTGCCATGTTGTATTCCTGTTTAAGACCTGGTACTCCTGCAGTAACAAAATCATTTGGAGCTGGAAGATTTGTATCCACCTACAAACCAATCAAGAATTTGATCAGCATTTGGTATGGTATCATCTTATATTAATTTTTTAACCCAGGAAAGGATTAAACGAATGCGGCGTACACTAGTTAGGATAGCTACGTAAACGATAAGAATTCCCATGAGCATCTGGTCAGCGAAATCTTTAGCAAGTGGCAATTGCTGTCTAATAAAATCAGTTGTGAAATGTACGCATGCATTAGCCTGGCTATCTTGCATGTTCTGAGCATTATCAAACCAAATTTTCACGGAAGAATTTTTTAAATATATATGAATGAACATCTACACAGCTGTGTGGAATAATTTTTTTAAAAAAATCGACCTATTCCTGGATTTTTCAGTAAATTCCTGGGATTAGGATTCATTTCACCTCTGCAATCACTGTCTAGGCACTTGTATCCAGTTTCTCTTCACCAGGAACCACTGGGATTTAAAGTATCTACGATTTCTACCTTTACAGTTTCATACTACGTAGTCAATCCGAGATGTAATTTTTACAATAGTTGAAAATTTTATTGCGCCGTATGTACTTAAACTAATTCTGGAGTATTTGAACACTTCACCCAAATAAATCAAGAAAATTATTGTCCTCTAAATAATACCAAGGAATAAGTATAATGACCATACCACTCTATACCATTTTTTCCCAGCAGGAGGAGAAGGTAAGACAGCGTTGACGAAAAAGTTATGTGCATTGAATGCTACGTACAGATCTCCACCTCCATATTTTCCCTCGTGTAACCTGTCAACAAAGTAATAGGTCACATGCCACTAGGAAGTATTTCATAATGCTATGATTTCAAGTATGCACGAGAAAGATAAGTACACTTAACAAAACATCCGGACTCTGAACAATTTTGATAGCCTAATTCGATGAAATCTCAAGCTTGTGGTTTAAATTACGGGCATGGGTAATAATGTGGAATTCAACAAACAGTTACATATACAGTATTCTTGAATATAAGGTAGATTTCAAACTTAATTAGCATGTGTAGGCTGTTTCTTAAAAAAATAATGCTTCATCAGCCAAAACATTTGAGCCAGCTATTTATTCTGATTTCTGATCAGATTATACGAGTGATGTAAACACAAATTGCGCATATTAAACTGTATTTAAAGACCAAACTTCTGTTTGCTCTTTTCCTAGGATCAGTGGTTATAACTATGTATTTTTGTCTTCAAGATTGGAAATAATCTGCCCTATCATTTTAATAATGAAATATATTATAAAATATCCCTGCATGGGTGTTTTAACCAATATAGAATTATGGAAGAGTCTTACGTGAATGCCAAAAATCTGCTTTCAGAGTTATCCCAGTTCTTTTCATACCATGTCACATCACCCTGAAAGATGTCATGAAATTTTTATTAGGATATTCATGAGGCTGCTTAAAAATGAAGGGATAAACCAGAAAAGAAGTCAAAACAGTGACCAAAATATTTCATCCAAAATATATAATATACATGATATTAAACAGGTTCAATCCCAGTGAATTGTGCTAAGATATAAAGAAACTGGGGTAAATTTTGGCTGAAACTGAATTGTCCAATAGATCACTAGGGTCTCCAGTTAACCAATCTCCAGAACTTCAATTTGAAAATCATCAAGACAGACTTTATGAAAACTAATACCACAACGACTTAAGATCTGTATCTCACCGAAGAAAGAAATGTATCACGTCCCAAGAGAGGATGTTCACGATGAAATCGAATCATTTTTGCAAAAAATCTGAACTGGCTCCCCCTTGTTTCCTCCAACTAATTTCAGAAACATTGAAAATCAAGTAAACACATGCATTGTCAAAAGATAGGGAAAAAAGAGCTCATAATTTCTTAGATTTCAAAGCTTCACAGTACTAACCTTTGTCCATTGAAAATTGTTAATGGAAGTATCATGCCCATAACTATTGTTATTTCCATACCGAGTGTGACCATATTCATCACCCATGAACATCATGGGTGTTCCCTGAAGAGGAAAACATTCACCAAGGTTACCACATTATGAAAATAAATAAACAATCCTATGTGCATTCATTATTTTCTTTCAAACCAGGCTGAATTTTTGGACAAAACTCTTTTTAAAAATCTCATGGAATAACCACCCTACCACACTTTTCCTAATATTTAAATTCCAATGATGGTGCAGATACCGTAATCCTTTCCTGAGATGGAAGATCCCAATCACTAGTATAAAACCCACTGATGCTATCATTTTCATGACTGACATTGCTCATTGTATTTACCAGAAAAGGCTGATGTAGTTGCTTAACATGGTTTATGACCTCCATGCCAGAGAGTATCATATATTTAGCTATATCTAAGCTCTCTCTATGATAGTTCAAAAGTTCAGACCATTGTTTATATTGCTTCACTACTCCAGAAGGCACTTTCCTAAGCAACATTTATTTTAATTTCTGGTTCTTTTTTTGTAATTTGAGGATTGGTTCAATTATTTTTTATTAAACGTTTTCAAAAAAATGAAAATAGCAATGCATACGGGGTTTAATAGAATGACATGGGGTAATTTACAGACCAAAATTACATTGCTTGAACACAACAAATCAAACTATTAGTTCACTGGCACTTAAACACATTAGACAGCTTCAGTTTTTAGTTCTGCTGAATTTAGCCCATTTTCAGAGATTTGTCTTCTCATTTCAACCTTGGTTTCTTTCCAAACTAAACTTAAGAACCATTTTCCTGTTTCAGACAAAATTTTTCGGCCTTGTCAATTTTAATAAAATTTTGCCCATTTTGGTGAAATTTTGCAAAACCAACACTTCTAAAATCCTTATTTTTGCAATTATGGTATTGGAAAGAGTAGAAGGTGGTCGACACTAGCATTCTGAAATGAAGCACCCTACAAAAAAAACAGTGCAACCTGCCATAAGAATAGCCTTGCTATTGCATTTTTAGAATTAGAGTTAACAAAACCTATATAATATCCATTTGAAAAAAATAGATAATGGAACTAAATAAAGATGGAAAAGCCTCAGGTATGTAAACATGCTATACCCACCTGTGAAACCATTAATGCCAAATGGAAATTCTTCATTTGTCGTGACCGAAGCTCAATCACAGAAGGGTCATTTGTTTCGCCTAGTCCAGAAAGAAGAAAGAAAAAATTAAGCTAAGTCTTAGCTCAAGATGCTTGCAGCTTTGATAATTCATCCTTAATTCCTAGATTAATTGGAACAGATAGCCACTTCATGCTGTTCGTCTTTAAAAAATTAGCAATTTTCATTTTCACTTTTTAGATACTAAAACAATTGTCATTTAAGGCATATGAATAAATGTTGTTATGAATCCTAGTCCTAGTAATTGTTACCAGGATGATCCAAAACCATAAAAATTAAGAGATACCCATCAAACAAAGAAAATAATTAAAAATAAATAAATGAAAAATAAACGTTTTTAGAACAAATTATCCAAGGTTAGCTGAAACAAATCCTAAAGGCATGTTTCTGCTTTTAATACCTTCAACACCACAATTCCAACTGTAGTTATCATTGCAGCCATCCCTTCCATCTTCCCCATTTAATGCATTGTGCTGCATATTAAGTATTATTACTCATTCAAAAAAAAATATATACTCTTATATTTCAAATGAAATAACAACTATTAAGATACACACCTTGGAGTTGTAAGCAACAAGATCATATAGGGTAAATCCATCATGCGCAATGACAAAATTTATACCATGATGTGGTTTGCGAGCATTCATCTGCATATTAACCAGCCAACAAAATACACCATTTTCTTGTATATGTATATGTATATATATATTAAATCTTCGAAATATGCTCACTGATTCACACATCAATCAAAATTAGTATTTAGTTTAACAAAAATGTAACAGCTTAGAACAAATTAGTAAATGTGTGGAATGCCTAAAAATGAGCTTCTGACGTTTTTTTCCTGAAGAATAAAGGTGAATTATGATATATTTTTCGTTGGCAATATGTCGGTATATGTATGTGCATCTACCATGGACAGCCGTAGGAAAACAGCTTAATTTTCTTAAATCATTATGCTCAACATATCAACACTTATTTCATGTTTTTATGATCTTTATTGCAATATATATGAATCCAATTTATTCATTTTCATGCCTAGCAGTTATTTAGTGCTTGTATTCAACTTACCAGCTGAGGTTACAATTGACTGTAGCATGGGTCTTTGAAGTTCATGAATAGATGATAAATTTAAATCATTGTTAAGACCCAACATTTCTTCATAGAAAATGAAAATATTTAAAAGTATCTTAAAATGAAAGTGGCTCTGTACACCCTTATCATGTAGTCAATTTTATGCGTTCATCTACATGCTTTTATGTCTTTTAATGCCATTTATGGTTTTTTCTCAGAATGGTTATTTTTAAAACTTTTTGCAGTTGTTTGATGAAAGGATCATCACCTAGAGGCTCAATGCTCATCCTGCTAAGGCAAGTGTCCTGGGAGGGCAATGGATGAGCGAAAGCTTAACCTCTTTCTAGTGGCTATGCCCAAAGCTCAAACCTAGGTCCTACTACTTGGGAAACAAGCACATTACCATCACTTCAAGTGTTGTTTGATGAAGATGGGTGAAAAGCAACTTGCATATCTACCTACAAATGGATCATAAATATGTGAAAGGAAAGGTATTATGCTACTCAGAAAGCTGATTACAAAGTGACTTGCACTAGATATTGAAGAAACAGAAAATTGCAGTGTGAATCCCAAGCCACATCACCATCTTTTTTTATAAAAAAGAAACACTTGAAACTCAAGATTTGTTGCCAATTACTATAATCATATCATTGGCATCATGCCTAGGCATAGGCTTTCACTCATCTATGGACCCTCCCAAGACCTTGCTTAGTGGGATAAGCATTGTGGCTCTAGGTGATGAACCTTTTATATAATTGGCATTATGGAGATCTCATTAGAAATGAGCTTAGGAATAATGACATTGTTCACAATGGAACATATGAGGCAGTTTTGATGAGTTGTAACCCATTTCCTTCTTTTCATGTTAGTTTTATCATGGGTTTTTCAAAGTTTTGGTTGTTCTCTAGCTTGAAGCAGTTGCAACTTTATCCACCCATTGGTATACACCCCCTTTTTGGGTACTTTATAAAAGGATTAAGCTTTGACAAAATATCACATTTTGATTGTGACATTGAATCCAAAAATGATATTAGTAGTTTAAGGTGAAGTTAAAGTGTAATGGTACTTTGGTGACGGAGCCCTAGGAGGTGGCTTAGGTTGTTCAACAATTCTAGGTTGGTATCTAGGTGTATCAGCCAATTGAGCTTGTTTCGATGCCCATGGAGGCTGTATTGGGGGTGAAGGAGAATTAGTTATTGTTAGCTTTGTTCACACAGCAGGAGCTTGAAGAGGCCATTTATTCTATGAGGGTGGACCATGTGTCTGGGCTTGATGGTTGGCTAGTTGAGCTCTTCAAGGAATTTGCAGACGTTATGGGGCTGAATATTTTAGATGCTTTTAATCGGATGCTCAAACAACAACAGGTACAAAATAAAATTAATTGTTCGAGAATTGTAGTTATTCCCAAAGTGGTTGAGCCTTCTAATCCATCCTAGTTTCGTCCTATTGGGGTTTGCAACACACTGATTTGGATGCTTAATAAAACGTTGGTGTGTTGGCTCACTCCCCTCATGCCCAGATTGGTGGGAAACAATTAGACATGATTTGTCAAAGGGTGTTATATTCAAGATCAAGTTCTCTTGCTTTAGGAAGTTATGCACTCAATCCAACAAACAAGATATTTGAGCATGTGTGTCAACTTGGATATTCGGAAAGCTTATGATACTATTAGCTGGGATGCTCTTGCTGAGATTATGGGGCGAAAAGGCTTTGATCAAAGGTTTATCATGTTATGTATACAAATTCAGGCTTTTGGCGCTTTTTCAATGTTGGGGGTCAGCTGTGGGGGTTTTCCTCCCCTAGGTGTGGTCTTGGGCAAGGTGATCCCTTGTCGCTGTACCTGTTTATCTTAGCAATGGATATGTTGCAGGCTTATTGTAGAGCAGCGGGGGTGTGGGGTCTTAATGTTGTGAGGGTGGACTACCTGATAGAACACTATGCTGATATGATGATTTTTCAAAGGCATCAGTGTTGCAAGCGTAGGCCATTAACTAGGCGTTGGATCAAATGGAACGAGAGGTTGGGCAAGCAGTTAATCGGGACAAGTGTACGGTTCACTTGTTGTAGGCATCTTGGCAACTCTGGGGTAAGATTTTGCAGTGTCCGGGGATGATGGCTGGGATGACGTAGGAGACATACCTTGGGATTCCTATGTTTGCATGGAATTGTAAACAAACATGGTTGTTGCTTATACAACGTTTGTAGTAGCAGGTGGATACGATTCTTGACAAGGAAAGGAAGGATGATCTTACCCAACTTGATGTTGATGGCCATGGCTCGGTACACTGTGGTAGTTGCCGTGCCACCTGTAGGGGTAGTGAAGAAAGTGGACCAAGTGATCTGGGGGTTTATTTGGTCGGGTGGAAAAGAGGAGTCAAAACTTCACCTAGTGAAGTGGGACATTGTTGCCAGACCAAGGGAGGCAGGGGGCTTGGGGGTGCTGAAGTTCCAAGATTTGGTTATGATCGGCTATCAGGGGTTGGCTAACTAGCTAATGCAATCTACATATTCGATTGTGTAATGGATTCAAATTATGAGGGCTAATGACATGCAATGGTAGGCAAATCGAATTGACTCCATCATTTGGAAGACCTTGTGTGCACATGTTAACAATATGAGGGTTGTGGATATGATGGGCAAACCACCCCGTGAAATTATAAAAAGTAAGTTTTTGGTGGTGCAGGGTTGGAGTTCATTATGTAAAGGACGCTTACTGAAAAAGATAAAAGTTTTTGTTTGGCTGGCCAATCATAACGCATTGCCTGTTAGGGCAATTTTAAAGGAGCAAGGGCTTCAAATTGTGGACACCTATCCATTATGCTTGAGGTCTACTAAGACAGTTTGGCATTTTCTTTAGTAGTTGAGGTCTCAAAAGGGCTATGGCAGTGTCTTGCGATTTCTACAGCTCACTGCAAACAAACCCTTAGCAAAGATTCTATTGGGATTGCGGCCATTTGGGCTCTATGACAAGCAAGGAACGTGTGTGTGTTTAGAGATGCTTGTGCATTGACATTGTAGCAAGTGGCAACACAATGGATTGTTTTGTGGCAACAAGTGATGGCAGCTGTGGGTCGTATGCCCACTTTTGAACCTAATTGCATGCGCTTCCAAGAAAATGGGAACCTTTGGGCCATGGTTCAACAAGTAGGGTGGGCAAATGTCATGCAATTGTTAAGGGGGAACCCTGATTTGGTGGATGAAGCCTTCTTCAGAAATTGGCATGGGGATGAGACTATATTTCAAGGGACCCACATCTAGCTCATGGAGGAGGTGCTAGTTGATTGCCTAGGGGTCCCTAGATTTGGTGAGGAGATTTTGTCATTGAGCCATGGATTTCAAGATGCACATATTCTTCCCGAGGGCTATCCCGAAAATTGCTAGTGGTCAAGTTCCTAAGACGGTGCTGTCAAAGTTTTGGCAGGATGTGGTGGAGCTGGTGGACCAATATTTTGTTCACTCTGGCAATGTTTCAAAGCTCTAGGGTGTCCATTTTTCCTTTCTTAAGTGTTTGAGGTTGGGGTAGCAGGTTAATTTGCCAATATTTTTTCTAGCTACTTTGCATCTATAGTGCAAGGGCCATCATTCCAGGTTAATTCTTGCACTCTGGAGAGCAGTGATTCCTGTTGATCCCAAACTTGTAAGGCCGAAGTTGAGGCTTGTTTATTGTCAATAGGAAAAGCCCCAAGTGGATGCTAGGGAGAGGTTTGAGGCTAACCCTATGGATGGTCAGGGGACGGGGCTGGTGGCTATTGGTCTAGAGTTGGTAGAGCAATTGGAGATGGCCCAAGCCTAGATCAGGAGGCTGCAAGAGGAGAAGGAGAGGTTGGAGATCACAGTGGCCCAGGGTGATGTCGTGATGGTGGAGAAGGCCATGGTGGAAGCTCGACGGGTGGAGGACTACATGTGGGAGGCGAAGTGGGTTGCTCGAGAATAGGAGTTTGAGCAGCCGCTGAGTGCTGTGGAGCAAAGGCAGTAGGAACAAGAAAAGGAGCTTTGGCACAGGTGGGGCTTGAGGGAATCTACCTTTACGGCCATACTTGAGGATTTGCTTCTAGAGCAGCTACAATATGAGCTGCAGTAGGCTGAATAGACTAGCATGGAACGAAGGAGAGAGGAGGCCCTAGCGCAGGAGCGCAAGCGATGAGAAGAGGTGGAGCGCCAGCGACAACTTAATTTGGCATATGCGAATGTGGTCTAGACATGGTTAAGGAATGGAAAATGCCCATATGAAGTTATAAATACTTGTTGTGACATGTCATGGGGGGCTCTTCATCGACACATTCAGAGGACTATGGCTACCCTCCAGCTATATGGGTGTGGGACAAAGGAAGAGAGGGCACGTAAGGTAGAGAATGTGAAGGAGTTCCAACAAGCAACTTTGTTTATTGACAAGGAGGAGCATTGGGTGGTACTAAACAATATTCATGCTTTGGAGACGATGAACTACCTGTGTACGCGATTGCCGTGGAGGCTCTAATGTTGGACGTGTGTTTTGGGGTCTTTTGGAACTTGGGGCTTTTTGGAACTTGAGACCTTCCAGTGCTGATGTGTTTTGGCTAGTTGGCCAATTGTCTATGATGACTTGTCTCAAGGATGGGTGACCTTTTTGTTTGTGTAGGTGTCGGGTGGGAGATGGTCGATCTTTTGGTCTGTTTCGTGGTGGGGGTTCCCCCCAAGTTTGGTTGCTGTCTCCTTCCCAATCTTGTATATATTTTGTCTTTTGTTAATATTATTTTTCCTGAACATTTCTCAAAAAAAAAAAAAAAAAAGTTTAAAAACTAATCAGAAATCTATTACAAATTGACAAATATCAGCACAAAGAAACATTATCCTTATATGCCACATTGTATTATCATCACCAGACTATCAAAAATCATATCATTTGAAGGAAATGAATTTAAATGTATACCTGATATAAGTCTGATGACCCAGCCAGACGGGTCGCAAATGGACCCTTCATCCCCATATCACCCTATTTTACATTGACATCAAATTTAATGCATGCAAGTCAGTTTAATAACTATTAGCACTTTGAAAAAGTAATTAGAGTTCAAACATGCAAACCAGCAAAAGAATATAATTATTTTTAAAAAAATAAAATTACAAAAAAGACACCTCATCAAAGATGTTCACTTATGACTGAATTTTCTAGGAGAATTTGGAAACAACACTTTTCTTTTAAAATTGTACAGATGATAGATTGCATTAACTGCTAACCATCACCAAATATTTGATACATAAAGTGTAACATTCCAATACCTCTTTCAAAAGTTAAAAAGTCAAAATACATAAGTAAAATATAATAGATATTTCAATAATATAAAAGGATAATTATTAACTTATTATATAATTAATAAAACCTGTTAATTGTGGTCATAATCTGTTAGATAAGAATTATCTAATTAAAAATAAGATATTTTCTATACTAAAATTATCCTTATCATAATATAGAGGGCTAATTATTAGTTAGAATAAAATTAAGTAAATCAATAAATGAAAAGATATGGTGAAAGGACTTAACCCTTCATGCCTAGAGATAATTATGATACAGTAGAATTATTAGAATAATCATAATCACTTTTCTTTATGTCTAGCAACTAGAGGCATAAACAAGATGAGCTAATTGAAGCCAAGGTTAGCTTGCCTCAAGCTCATTTATTAACAGGTTTGCTCAAGCTTGACTATGCTCAAACCAAGCTTTTGGAATTTTGCTCAAGATCAGATTATTTAAAATTTTCTAGCTCAACCTCAGGCTTGATTGTAATCAAGCTGAGTGCATATAATATTGGCTCAACTGGCAAGAATCTGTACATGATTTTAACTTAAATTTCATATGATAATTTTCATAGCTAATATGCATTTAGTTCATTTGAACTTAAAAGACTTTAAATGCATATATTCAACATTTCTTCATCTTCCTTGGTTCTTTTGTCAGTAGTAAGGCATAGTTCACTTGTTTAGAGCATGTGACAAGTAAACAGCCAACCATAGAAAATTATCAATAAGTCATTCATATACCCTAACAAGTTAGCCCATGTTTTTCAAATAAATGCACCATGATAATGAGGATGACGATGAAGGGTTGTTGAGATAGGGATTTTGAAATGGGTGGAGAGGGAGAGGGAGTGGGAGCGGGAGTGGAAACTAGGGCTAGGACCAAGGATGCGGTGGGTGGGGGAGTAGGCAGCAGTGTGGCCAAGGGAACAGATGGGCAAGGGAGGGCAAGAAGCAAAGACAGCCCGTTTTGGAACATGGGGTGTGGCTCGATGGCAGGAGGTTCAGATGGCTTGGGATGGCATCCGGGCACAAGAGGCATTGAGGCCTATTCCAAGTAGAAGGGAAGTATGAGGCTTTGGGTGCACGGACCCCCTGAGGACAAGGTGAAAACGATGGAGCTGGGTCTCATCAGGAAATTTTTGTCTAGTGGGGTAAGGCCCAGGTTGGACTTGGTGAAGAAGTAGGTGCAAACCATGTGGAACCTAACAGAAATTGGAGTCCGTTTCATGGAGGATCTGCTGCTTTTTATTTTTTTGGTCTGTTGATGAGAGGGATTAGGTATTGCTGGAGGGGTCCTAGTTTTACGGGGCATGTGGTCTTACTTTGACACTATGAAGGCTAGGAGCGCACAAAGAAGAAGATCTCTTTACCAAGGCACCTGTGTGGATTAGGGCATCAGGCATCCCCTAGGAAATGTGGACACCAGACTTCCTAGAGATGCTTGTGGGTTTTTTTGGAGATTTTATCACTCTTGACCACATTACAAGCTTAATGGAGTGGATGGATCTTGCTCATTTATGTGTTTGGCAGCCATTATTGTTAAAGGACTTGGTGAATGAAGTTATATTGGATCTCCCAGCTAGTGAGGACAAAATTTGGATCAAGTATGAGAACATTGGGGAACCCAAGGCTAAGTAGAAGAAGGCATTGGGATGTTTCAACTGTGGAAAACTAGGCCGTCTAGCTGACGATTGCAGAGTCTAGCACAAGGTTCGTCTGCAAGCAGAACCCAAAGAAAAGCAAGTAGATGGTGTGGGATGGTTTCAAATCAAAAATGGAAGTCTTGTGCCAAAGCCCATGGCCACACAGGAGAAAGGGGAGCTAGGTGGAGGCTCATTGATGTAGAGCCCTTGCACCCCCTTGATTGGTTTTGCACTCGAGTCTAGGGATCCGTTGAGGGAAGAGTGTGCAGAGCTCCCACCTCTAGGGAGCTAGGTTTCTGTAGCTTGGGGGAGTTCTAGGGTCCAAATGCAAGACATTGTCGTGCCCCACCACAAATCTAGTGATGTGACGATGGAAGTGGTCCCAGTCTTGCCAGTGGGGAGGGGGCACAGGTTGGTCACCCTAGCACGCAAGTGGCTATGGCCAAAGAGACACAGCTTGAAATTGATTTAGGGTTTCAAAAGACCTTGAAGGAGGTCTACCAGAAACGATCACTGAGTCACCCATGAAGATACTATCTTGGAATTGTAGGGGCCAAGGTACACCCTACAAAAGAAATACCCTAAAAGAGATTGTGTGGCACGAAGGTTGTGACATAGTTTGCTTGCAGGAAACAAAGTTGCAACAATTGGAATCTAGATTTTTTATGTGGGATGGTTGGAACTCGTAGGTGGTCCTGTGCAAGGGCTAGGCTGGAGGGCTGGCCATTTTGTCTTGGTTTCAATTGACACAGATGGATGAATCTTGCTGGAGCAAGATAGTCCATGTTGTTCAAGAGAACATCTGGCTCACAAACATGTACAATGCCCAAAACTAGGAGATTCGGCTGTAGGAACTTAGGCGGGTGGTGCTGGTGATTCCGAACCAAGAAAGATGGATTCTAATTAGGGACTTTAATCAACGATTACACCCATGGGAGAAGACTAGGGATGACACTGAACAGTTGGGTAGCCACGAATTTTTGGTGTTCCTTCATGATCGTGACTTGGTGAATATGGATGTTGATGGGTGCAAATATACATGGAGCAACAGAAGGAGGGGCAAAGATCTAGTTTAGTCATGAGTTGACCATGTCTAGGTAAGTACGAGGTTGGTTCTTAGTTTTGACGTTCAGGCGACAAGAAAGGAGAGGCAAGCCTCTGACCATCAATTGATTATCTGCCACTTTTGCAACCACCAGGGGCTGGTGCCCAGGCCTTTTCGATTTGAATGCATGTGGCTGTCCAAGGCATGGCTAAGATCGCTTGTGTAGGACATCAGGCATGATTATTCATGACACAAGGACCCCAAAGAGTTCCTCAAGCAAGGGTTGTGGCTGCTTAAACAGAGGATCAAGGCCAGAACTACAGAGGATAAGTATAGTTTTAGGAGTTACTGGACCTAGTTATAGAGGACGCTTGCTACTGGCCAATTGAGATAGAAAAATGGTGCGGATCTAGCGGATGAGGAGTAGGTGCTACTAGGGGAACTACAGGATTTGGCGATGGAGGAAGAGAATTATTGGAGACAACGGGCTAGGATTTCATGGCTTTGAGAGGGAGACAAAAATATGTGATTCTTCTTTGCGTCTGCCAAGGGGAGAGGGTAGATAAAGAACAAGATTAATCTGCTACATGAAGGGGCTATCATGAGGGATGGGGCAAAGATTGTAGAGTTAGTGTAGAAGTACTAAGGAGATATCTAGAGCAATAAGGAGATTGAGCTGATATCAATCCCGATCCAGAGGATCATAGGTGATGTTGAAAATCAGGCACTAATGCAATCGTTCACAGGGCAAGAATTGGAAATGGTGATGGGAACAATGAGGGCTAACAAGGCACTAGGGCCAAATGGGTGGCCTATAGAATTCTTAGAGAGTTTGTGGATCTTATCGGTGAAAATATTCTGGACACATTTAATTGGATGTTAAAATGGTAGGAGGTCCACAGGGAGATCAATGTTTCACGGATTGTGTTCATACCAAAGGTATCAACTCCAACTTTGCCTGCACATTTTTGGCCTCTTGGGGTATGTAATACGCTTATCTACATTTGTAATAAGATGCTAGTGCAACGCTTTCCCCATTGATGCCTAAGCTGGTGAGAGAGAATCAAGCAAGGTTTGTGCAGGATTTCTTGCAAGACTAGGTGATTCTCTTGCAAGAGATTCTGCACTCTTTACATCAATCTAGAGTACTTGGAATGTGTGTTAAATTAGATATTAAAAAGGCTTATGACACGGTGAGTTGAACAACCCTAAAGGAAATCATGTTGTGCAAAGGTTTCACACCAAATTTCGTTAAGCTATGCCTTTAGATTCAAGCTTTGAGAAGATACTCCTTTGATATTGAGGGCCAGTTATGGGGTTTTAGGGCCCTAGGAAGGGGCCTTTGGTAGGGGGATCTACTTTGCCCATTGTTGTTTATCATGGTTATGGACTCACTGCAAAGTTATTGTAAGTCTAAGGGGTTTAGTGGTTAGGTGGTGGTCGAGGTGCACTGTATTGTAGAGCACTACATGGATGACACCATTCTTTTCTCATGTACAACCATTCCCCAAGTGTTGGCACTTTAGAAGGCTCTAGAACGGATGTTGCAAGAGCTTGGGCTTGAGATTAATAAAGATAAGTCGAGCCTACATATGGTGAATACAGCAGAGGGGGTAAAAGGACAGATCTCCCAGGTGTTAGGATATTGTATGGGACTATCCAGGATTCCTATTTAGGGATGCTGATTTTCGAGTGGAATTGGCACCAAACGTGGAGTGCTCTAGTGCACAAGCTACATAAGAGAACAGACCATTGGAATAATTGATTTTTGTCCAAGAAAGGTAAGATTTTATTAGCATCAGCTGTTCTTATGGCAATGGTGAGATTCACAGCTTCCATGGCCTCTCCTCTTGTCGAAGTTATTCAAACAATTGACCAAATCATGCAACAATTTGTATGGTCTAGGGGTTGGGGAGGGGACAAGCTCCACTTGGTCTACTAGGAGAGTATGGTGAAGCCTAAGGTTGCGGGTGGTATCGGTTTGTTGCCTTTTCAAGATGAAATTATGCTTGGAATGCAGAGGCTTGCAAATAGGTTGATGGTGCAGGGGGTGGACATGCATAGTGGATTTGAATTATGTGGTAGAAATATCAGATATGGGAGGCTAATCCAAGAGGATCAAGGCTATGGAGGACACTTTGCAATCATGCAAATGAGATGAGAGAGAGAGATCTTCTAGCTAAGACACCCAAAGAAGTGGTTCAAACTAAGTATCTGCTAGTTGCCGGATGGCAGTCCATATGGAAAGGGAGGCCATAGAAAAAGCTGAAGGTTTTTGCTTGGCTTATTGCAGATAGGGTNGGGGGGGGGGGGGGGGGGGGGGGGGGGGGGGGGGGGGTGCTGAATATTGACCCCAATTGCCCCTTGTGTGCTCATGAAGTGGAAACCATTAATCATTTTGTTTACCGTTGTGCTTACATGCAAGACACTTAGTGGACAGCTGGCGCCGCCTATTTCGCCAAGTGATGATTCAAACAAGACTATGGTTTTATGGGTGGCCTAGAAGTACAAAAACAATCTAGTCTTTAGGGTGTAGAGGCTTCCATTGCCAATTTCTACTACTCAGGCTGGGTTGCGCCTTTGGGCTGAGGCATCATGGAGCATGAGGCAACCATAGTTTCTTAAGCTAGTGGTGAGTGAGTTCCAGAGCAATGCTGAGCTGTGGCAACTGGTAACGAGGATGTTGTGGCTTGAGCTACTCTCATGGATTGGAGTGTCGAACTTGGTGGATGGCTCCTTCTTTGCTAACTAGCAGGTGGAGGAAACAGTGTTTAGGGGAAGGAGGATTCAATTGATGAATTTCACGCTTGTGGAGGCGTTGGGGGTGCCGACTGTGGGAGAGGTTATCTCTCCTCTGGTGCATAGTTATGGGCATGCCAAGGAGTTTTTTTGGGGAGGGACACCGAAGATGGCTAGTGGGCATGTGCCAAAGTCAATGCTGCATGCCATGTGGTAGGGTGTAGTGATGTTAATCAAAAGATTTCTGGTGTAGTCAGGCAGCTTGGCTAAGTTATTGGGTGTTCATTTTGCATTTTTACAATGCCTGAAGCATGGGGTGCAGGTGAACATGCCGCGGTTTCTCCTGGAATCCCTAAGATGTAAACGGTTGGGTAGACACCTAACTCTTATTCTTGCTTTGGTGGCGGTTTGGTACACCCATGGTGCTACCAGAGCCATGATCAAAGCCTCTACTTGTGTATTTGTAGCAATGTGTACACTTTTCTTGGGTGACATTTGATGTGTCAAGGCACAAACAAGCAAACTAGGGTTTGAGGGGTGAGGTGAACACACCACTTGTGCACAAAAGGGAGGGCATGTGGCTATGTTGATGATGCAGCTTGAGATCAAGGCTTTGATCTAGAGAGCTAGTAGGGAGGTGGCCACATGGGTGCAAGAGGACAAAAGGGCAATTTGGGAGGCTTGGTGGGTGGTGAGGGAAGCTGACTTGCAGTGGGCAACAGATTTGGCCGCATGCCAAAGGGCTGAACTATAGGCCATGGTTCACAAGAATCGCTTATAGACAGAGGAGACGACAACACAAATTATGAGAGATGAATTATAGCTGCAGCTCTGTGCAAATTTGGACCAAGAAGTGCAAGAGCAGGTAGACAAGTTGCAGTGCCTTGTTGAGGATCAAGTGCGGGTGGGGTCTTTGCATAGGGACAGTCCAAAAGCATTCAAGGGAGTACCACATAAATAGTTTCGATGAAGCCTGGTCTAGGGTTATGGGCATAGGGGATGAGTTATCATTTTGGCATGGTGTATTTGATTTGGGGTCTTAGGGTTGGGGTTTTGGGGATGTGGCTTTTGTGACTGAGTCATGGGGTTACGTGCCTATTTTGGAGGTAAGGTCAGCCTGCATTGGACAGGTTTTAGAAATTTTGCTTTGCAGGGGATGGTTGTTTTGTTGTTTTGTCTAATGGCACCGTCCCGTCCTGCTTGGTTTGTATGGCTGTTGCTTATTGTTTGGTGCCTGATAGGGGTGATGACCCCGTTTGTACATATTTTATTTCTCCTTAATAAATCCCACACTTTTCTCAAAAAACAGAAAAAAAAAAGAGGATGACGATGAATAAAACTCATACAATTTGATCTATAAATAAACAAACTTTATTAATAACATGCAAANGGGGGGGGGTGTGTAAGTTAAGCTAGGCTTGAGCTAACTCCAACTAAACTAGATAGAGCTCAACTTGGCTCATTAAGCATTTGGCTAGTTACTTTTGAGTTGAACTAACCAAGCTAGCTCGACTTACTGAAAACCCACTCACAACCATTATGTACTTGTTCCTTTTCTTGGTCAGAAGGTTTAGGAACATTACAGAAAAGGTAATGTCCAAATCAACTATTAAAAGAGACAAACCATAAACAAATCTATTATACCCTCATAGTTTTACTCAAGTACATAATTAAGTGGCCAAAGACAGTGAAGTCAATCTACATTGTACATAAATAACATGCTTAAAATTAATAATGCGATAACAATACCACCTTGCCACAAAATCCTAAATTACAAAGGAGTTGCCTCATGATTTCTAAAAATCAGGCCAAAGAAATAGCCTGATAGTGTAATTATTGTTTTGTTGGTTATGAATTGGTAGGTCAAAGATTGAATCCTATCCAGGAACATGCGCATTTGTGCAAACACAAATGTGCCTGCCATTTTATGACTGAATAATATATCAGAAAGATAAATCACAGCTAATTCTACATGGGATCAAGAAATCGATGCAAGTATTGCACCTTCAGTCAGCACTGAAGTTGGTAGACAAGATAATTATTATGGAATGAAAGCCAAAAGTACTTCATACAAACGCTCATTCTAACCGAGGTACAAGAGTGCTATCCCTAGATAATATTATACATTTTTTGAGATACTAAAAGGAATATTAGCATTTTTAAACCTTACGTGATGTAGGATGTCTGGAAATTTATCAAGGATTAACTTATCCCTGCCAGGATCCCTGCACAGATTATAACATTGTATAGTATAAAGATTTATACTTTATACAAATTTCTTTATCCGTTTATATTACAGAGTACATTCCTCTGCTTCTACGGATTACATACATACATACATAGCATTCTACTCAGCTTTCTTTGTAATATCTGTGCATCGGCACAATATCCAACACACTTGGGCTTTCTCATCTTATGGATAGATCACTCCAAGCTTCAAACTTCAATTCTCCTTTTCAAAATTCTTCATCTCAACTCTTCAGGTTGGATAGTTAAACTTCTACTCCTTTACATTTTCTCTCCAACTACTTTGGTTGAGAAAACCTAGTTCCAACGTAACTCTGCACTAAAAAATAAAAATAAAAAATGAAAAAAGATTCGGTATTATATAGACCCTGATATTATGTCTTGGTGTTTACATCTTTGGATTTCTTTACATAGATGTTCTTCCTCACCCATTTCATTTCATGGGTGAGTTTCACTTTATCTTCTTACGGATCACACTTTGTACTCTTCTTGTCTTCACGATTGAGCATTTTGTACTTATCCGTGTTACCACGAATCACTTGGCACTCTTCTTTATCTATTTTATATTCATGGATTACTTTCATCTGTATCTGCCTTTTGCAAATTACAGGTCTTTCATTTACTCCATTTTCAAATGGTAATTTCTTCCTCTTCTATATTCTAATCTTACATATGCATCCTAATTCTTCATCCGTACCTGGGATTAACTTATTAATCATTGAACCAGTGTATCCGCTGGATGAAAAGGCATGTCATGTCGTGGTTGTATAACCTTGTGTCTCATTCCCCTATCGTATCAAGTCCTTTGCATGAGAATCTTTTAAGATTGGTATTTCATATGGATAGTGTTGTCTAACAAGATGTGAAGTCTGTGTAATAGAAATGCAGACCCTTTATTTAATACTCAAAACATAAAAATCTCAACATTTGCATTTATAGAGTACGGCTTGAAATTTCTGATGCAAAGAAAAAAATTAAGTTAATTAAAGAAACAGAAAGTAGTGGATCAGTGTTCAAGAATATCTCTTTTGCCATTTGTCTCTATAACAAGCTAGATACTTGTCTATTTGCAATTTTTTCAAATCATCCTTAATCATTCTTTTTATATCTTTCTTAGTTTTCCTTTCGTTAGCTTTCCTAAAACAATGAAGTAGCAACCTTTTCAATAAGACTATTATCTGATTTCTTTGCATATGACCAAACCATCTAAAGATGCTCCAAGCCTTCCCTTAATGTTTGTATTCTTAATCTATCTCTTCTTGGAATATTCAACATCCATCTAATTATTCACATTTCTAACACCTTGGTTTGTTGTTCATGCATATTTTGTACAGCCCAACATTTACTTTCCTGTAAAATTCTCTTTTTAGTTTTATTCGCAATCTTTTATCCCATAACCTTGACTATCCTACCTCAATCTTATTTCTTATATCTTTATTATTTTCACCATTTGGAACATTAATCCTAGGTAGTGGAATTATTTATATAAGTAGACTAATTTCCAAATGTGTTTTAATGCCCTACATTTGTACATATGACCTTAGTACTCTATTAAATACTTAGACTTCAATTTGTTTTAAAGCTTATATATATTTGTAGATGTGCCTAATGCTTCTTAGTAATATGAAGACCTTTCTTTGGGTGACATAAGCAAGATTACAATTTATTTCTAATTTCTATCTTATTTCTTATTATTTTAAGTTAGATATGTGTGTGTGTGATGAACATTGCTTAGTCTAGCATTATTTTAGAATAATACTAAGAAATTAATGTGATGTGGATCCATGGTTTATTTTGATGTTTACTTAGAATTTTTAAATTATTGAATATTTAAATAATTAAAATACATCAAAATTAAAAGTTCTTGGATCATGCTCAAATTTGGTGGACTAACTTAGTTTTACACCTAGATTATAGATGTACAATTACTTTTTCAATTTGAGCTCTAGATTTTGAAATTTTAATGTTAAATGATAAAAAAAAGGTACTCTGTGAGACCATATTTTCCTTGATTTTATTACAACATTAATTTCTAGCATTGTAATTATAACATGTTTGTGCTCATTATGATTGGCTCGACATGTGTAAAATGTTGAATGAACAAAAAGTTTAGTATAAATGATTTTTACTAAAATTATAGAAAATATGGAAAGTAGATAAAAAACCAAAATTAAATTAGAAACCCTCATAGCATATAAACTGAAAAGTGACTTAAAACAGGACAAAAAGGTGAGGTCATAAGAAGAGTCAATGTGGGATAGTGATGTATAGTCTATGACATGCTTATGATGACATCTATTTTATCTAAATGCAAATTATCCACTTCATATTAAAGGTTGGAAAAGGGACAAATGACTTATTTAATAAGGGCCATGTGACTCTCTTAGAGTGTTTTCAATCTCACATGTCCACTTACTCACGAGAGCTTACTTATCCAAGTCAAGTAGTAATGATGCCATGAATAAAAAAAAAGATTTTTGAAGAGTGGTTTGTTTACTCTGTGCCCATTGTGTAAAGTTTTGTGCACAAATCTTTACCCAAGCCTTAAGGTCTCCTCCATCCTATAAATAGAGGGGGTGTTTGCTCTCATTTTTACTTTTGGCCAATGAAAGGGAGACTATGCTAATTAGAGGGATGAGTTGAGGAGAGGAGATGAAGAATGGCTATTTCTTGCTTGTTTCAACCATCTCTTGGACTATTTTGATTGCTCTTGTAGGCTCTTGGGAGATTGAATTTATTACTGTTGTTGGAGGCTTTATGGCTGATTTTTGGGGATTGTTTAGCTGAGGGACTGTTTTCTCTGATTTTGTGAGAGATTTTAGCAGCACCTTGGACTTGCAGTTTGAAGCTGGTTTCTTAAGGCTATTGGCAAGACAATAACCTAAACTTGAGGTGTCTTCTCCCTTCCCAAATTGGTTAAGTTCAACTTTAAAGGTGTGTATTCCAAAACCTTGTTGTACAAAATTTTTAGTAGATGTTTGAAGTTGTATTGGCTTAGACAAGTGACAATTATTTCATGAGGGCTTGTGGGATTTCTTGTGAGTTGTGAGTCATTTATGGAGTCTCTCATATATCTTGAATTTTTTTTTTGACATGCATTTTTGGATTACGAGCTAGCATTTTCTTTGTATCATGTGCACTTGGTATTCTATGTTTTTGTGATCATTTTTTTAATAAAAAATATCCTCTCATCATTCTATCCAAGGCTAGTGATCTATTGTGTGGGCTACAAGGGCTTAGTTCTTGAAGGTGCTTTGTGGTGTTGGCTCCCGCCATTTTATCCAACCTTGGTGTTCTTCTTGTGTCGGCTATAAAATGTTGTAGGGTTGAAGAGACTTGGTGTATCACAATTAAATGGCCGAAAGGTTCATTAAGTACTCATTTTAAAATTAAAAATAAAGTTATGCAAATTGAAGATTTTTGGTGTCTTTTGTTAGGTGCATATGTTTTGTTTTGTTGATCATATTTGGTCAGTTTTAAAGGGTTTTTTAGAGAATTTTCATGTTCTAATCATTGTTAAAGCTTCCTTTATTCAAACCTACATTTCTCTCAATGTAAAAACATGAGGCTGGAAAATTTATTAATGAAGATTTCAAAGTCTGGAGCCATATTAATCCATCATGGTGTTTAAGCTTAGTGCATATCAGATTTTATTGTTATTTCTCCTTTCCATATTGCACATGAACACATGGAATTTTGTTTGTTTTCTACTCCATAAAATCAGAATTTTGATTATTTAACAAAGTTAGTATAGAGACTCATTCTTTTCTTTATTTTCTGTTATCTAGTGTTTACTATTTTCTTATTTCTTATATAATAGTAAAAATGTAAATCACAACCATCACACATAGAATTTGCCTCTGTTTCTTTTTTTCTTAAGAAAAAGAAATTTAGATATTATCTATTCTATGTTTTAGCCTGAGAAATTAAAAAAAATAGGGGACTGTTACTGTTGTTATTATTTTTCTTAAGTTGGCAATCTATTTCCCAAGACTCTATCTCCCAAAACAAAATCTTGTCAAATCCCAATTCCCATGAACTATGTAGATTATAATCTCATATTTATTTTCAGGCCTTGCATATACCCTAAACATAGATTTGACTGCTAAAAATTCATGCCCTACTTTTAAACTATGTTTGCCCAATTTTGGATGCCTGAAAATAGATGAAAACATTGGCTAATTATCCTATGAAAAACAAACCCATAAACCCTAACTATTGTAACTCTCTCCATTATAAGATGTGAGCTAGTTCTTATATGACATTTAAAATACAATTGAGATGCACAGTTACTTCTTTCATTTGTATGATGGAAATATTGCATCTTAGAGGCCTAAAAGTCTCCTTGGAGTAAGTCATTCATTACATGAATGTTTTGTACATTTTGTCATAGTTAGATTCTCCTTTCATGCAAAGTAAATATGGTTTATTTATTTTTGCTTCAATGTGCTAACCCCATTTATTTATCAGCAATTATATTCTTTTATTTGTGCAATGAAAAGAAAGAAAAAATATATGTGATCATGTATGTTTATTGGCTTTCTATAAAATTAGCCCACATGAATTATGATTAGAAGCCCTTTGGGCCCTAGGATAAGCAATTCACCTAAACTCATAGTTAGTAATTAGGTAGATGATTGGTGTGCATTGTATGAAGCATGTAGTATTTTCAAGGACCATTAACTAATCATTTTAACAATAATATTTTCATCCCCATACCTTGAATGGATGGGTTGCATTATTTATTTATTTTGCATATATCCTACCTTGAATGTGGAGATGAACACCACTATCCAACCGTACCCGTACATATGCTTACTTTGGCTCAATATCTTGAACCATTGGACCCAAGAGGATTGAGTTGCACAACATCCAAAGGTTTTCAATGATGCAAACACTATTTGTAAGTATGTACCTACCTCACGTACAATCCCTGGTCACCTATCTTGGAGGTATATCGAGGTGTAGTCCAAAAATGATGGTTAAGCTGAGCCTTGTTTTCGTAGTTTAGAACCTGAAAATAACCCAACTCACAGTTGAATGGTGATTGGATTCTTCAAATTGGATGGCCCTCAATGTGCAAATGCAACACTATATTGCATAGGCAAAGTTGCTAAAACCTATAAATTTTTTATTCCTAGTTATTTTTTGAAGCCTATTATAGATTAAATAATCTTATATGGCAAAAACATAGTAGAGGACTAGGAATACATCTAACCACATCTGTTGGTGCTACTAGTAAAATGAAACTTAAAATAGGTATGACACACAAATGTTTGATGTTTCTAGCTTTGTGAGTGATGCAAAGTGTTAGCAATCAACCTAGACGATGCTAGTTTTTAAGGTATCATACTGCTACTAAAGATATATGATATGTAATAGATGCATTAATCCTTAGGATTATGAGAAGTGGGAAGACCTCATCCTATCAATAACTTGTTAAGTCTAATGAGGGAAGGAGGTACGTAGGACTTGTGAGCAACCCATCTTTATAAGTCACATCCTTATTAATTGCTAATGTAAGTATAACACCATGTTTTAAGAGGATTGGGAAAAAAATTGTACTGATGTTTAGAGGATGGTTACTAGGCATCCTACCTGTATACTAGAAATATTATATTAACATTTACAAATAACTTTAAAACCTAAAAGGCCTCTTACTTATATTGCTAGTGCATAGTAGTTTAGCATCTTAGGGGCCATCATTTAAAATGATGGCAAGATGCATATTTTTTAAGTTGCAAGGCCTAGGTCCAAGCCTTAGTGCAACTAGTGGAAAAGAGGTTAGGCTTTTGTTCATCGACTAGCCCTTTCAAGACCCCTCTTGGGTACCTTTGGGTGATAAATCTTCCTTTTTTAATAATGTTTAATTTTCTCCAAGGGGCAAACTCCCATTTAAGGGTTTTTATACCTTAAGAGTGAAAGAATCCCCTGCTAGCTTATTTCTTTATACATGGCAATACATTATATTTCAATAAATAATTAGGGACTACTGATTAGAAAAACATTTTATCAATGAAAATTATACTCTTAGTCCTGAAAAGGTAAAACAAAAACCTCCACTATGTAATAACAAAGATAAAAAGCTATGCAGACAAAAATAAGGCTATAAATAACACTGAAATAAAAGAATGTCCGTACTTTTATGAACCTTCTTATATCATCTCGATACATTCCATTCCATTCTGCCCACCTGCAACCAGAAATAAATCTTTTATATCAAATTAAAAATAAATTTCCAACCACACTGAAGAATCTTTTTATTTAAAAAAATAATGAAATAAAAGCCTCAAACCACTTGCTTTCAATTTGTATTAATGATTCTACCAGTTAATATTGACATTGATCTTTAGATCATAGCTATCTGCCTATATACAGCTAAGAATCTCTAGACAACATCAATTCTTCCTATTTCTAGACCATTCATTTTGGAAGCATCGCAAAATTAATAACAAAATGTTAATAATTGTACAGAACAACTAACCATTCATAAAAAGTCATAACAGATCAGGTTCTTCACTGTGCAAATTCCATTGACATCAATGTCTAATGAAAAGGCCTTGTAATGGTGGCATCTAACTGTCATGTATATAAGATCTCAATATGCCTTATATATTTATCCATGCTTATTTTTGTTCCTACCTTTTGCTGTTCTGACTGTTTCATTGTATATTCTTACATTTATCAGTGTTGCATGTATCCACTGCTCATACTTATTTCTCTTTAACATATTGATTGTTCAGTATCTATTTGTTCGTTAGTTGTTTTATTTTAGGTGATCTCATATTAGATACTATTTAATACAGTTGTATTTTTATGTATTAGAAAACACATACAATAGATATCACCTGTCCCAGTTCGGAAATTTGCCAACTAAATATAAGCCACCACAGTCCCATGGCTCTGCAATTATTTTGCATTTTGAAAGCACAGAATCTTTGGCAATGGCCTGCATACAGCATTACCAAACTACATTTTAGAAAGGATAAATAGTCCATCATTTAGAATAAGACATGTCTACATGGCAATGACTCAAAAGCAATATTATAGAACAAACTTTACGCGCATGCTGCTATGAGAGACAATTACAAAAGAGAATTAAAGCTAGATGAATATGGTATACTTTTCCCAACCAACATAAGTTGTAATATTGATAAGGTCATAACTGGTGAAGCACATAAGTTGCACACCACAAATCACTGCTATAAAGCATACAATGTTGCAACCAGTGCTAATGGGTTAATTATTTCTATCATGCTTGAAGAGTCCCCACAACATGGCAAGTTAAATTTCAAACAAGAAATCACAACTCTGAAATTAAAATTGAAAATGAAGCAATTTTTTTATATCCATGTGGAGAACATGAGAAATCATAAGGATGGAATCCAGTTTCAGACTTGTTATCTTAAGGATTTTTACTTTTAATATAACCCAATGGGATGAACTGTAAGACACAAGCCAAAGTTTGACTGGCAAGCTATCGCTCATGCTTCAGATATCAATTAGACTGTTTGGTAGAAAGCAGATAGAAAATCGTCTGGCTTGTATCTCTAAGGGATGTGGAAGCTCAGCCCTCCTACCACAAGTAGATGGAAAGGAGTTAGGGCTTTTGTCATGCTTGAAGACTGTAATTCTACATATTTCAGTTCAGAGTATGGTAGAGCAATCTACCACCTTGTGATAGATGGATACCAATAAATACTATATATGATATCTATGTCATCAAATATCAAAATTGAAGGAAACCAACAAATAAATACCTTGATTAAAGGAGGAGCAGTTAGAGGTGTGCCATCAGATGCACGACATAAAACACTTGCAAGATCAAACCGAAAGCCATCAACATGGTACTCTGTAACCCTTCATCACAATAAACCAAGTTTTTTAATAACAATGATAATAACTATTATTTCATAGAAGATGCATGGGATATTAATGGAAATTTTCAGCTTTGCATACAGACTCTGTTCAAGATTTACAAAAATTCTGATAATAAAAAAAGCAACATGCAAAAGAATCTTCAATTAATAAGCGCGGAAAAGCTACTGGAAATGGAATTCACTTATGCAGAAAAGCAGCTATATTAGTTCCTTATACTCTGTTTACTCAAAAACCAATATCAACAGAATATTTGTGTCATTACATTTATAAACACAAAAGTGATCAGGGAAAACCTTAACACTATCAGAAATAAATGGTCAAGTACATCATGGAGAAGTTTCTTTTTCAATAAATATGAAGTTGGAATAGCAAACTGAGATCTTCAAAAATCAAAAGAAGGAAAAGTTCTTTTACCAGTGTCGCAGGCTATCCAATATGAGATCCATAACAACAGGGTGGTTACAATTGAATGTATTTCCTAGAAACAAGAGAGAAAAATGATCAAGCACAAACTTAGAAAACAGAAGCATAAACACGTGGCATTTTAAAAATTTACAGCATTCTCAGTAAAATTTAAATATCCAATTAATATGTTCAAATTTATGGGATAACAAGAAGCAACAAGTGTATTTTACATTTAAAATTTCATGATGCATCCAAATGTCTTTTACAAAACTGAAGGCACAAGAATTTGAGGATTGCAACAAAAAGAAAGAACGTTCTTTTAAGGATCCCACTAGTTTGCTAATATAGTCATAAGAAATGTTTAATTCTCCAATACGGTGAGACTTAAAAGCTAACCTGAGGTTGTATGTGCTGCTTTAAAATAATCATAAGCATAAGATAACATGACTTGCAAGACGTTTAAGAGCATTTTGCTTCAACAAAATTTTAATTTTTCATAGACAAAGAATAAGGCTTTCAAAGCAATATAGTAATGATGAATGCCTGTCATTAAAAATATAAAGAGAAAATAAAATAACATACCACATCCTGAAAAGTTAAGCAGCTGTACATATTGGTTTGTATCCACCATATAATAAACCTATAAAACAATTAAAAGTTATAAATTTTTTGGAATTACAAAAACAAGATTAAAGAGCAAATAGGAAAAGATATCTCTCATCAGATAACTGATGAAATAACTTATAAATTATTAAAAAGTATGTACAAAGTAAAGAATTTAAAAAGCTAAATTAACTGCCATTATTACAACTTCAGTCAAGATTAGTGTAGGTTTTAAAAAGAAGCTTTCACTATTCCTTGTAAACTATTCTTCTAAACGATTGCAAAGTTGCGATTACATTTTCTTTCTTACTGGATAAATGTCTTTTAAATACCAACACTAGAACAAATTTTATGTTATTGGTGGCTGGGTGACAAGATAAAAGTTATACATACTAACATCAGAGATTGCCATATATGTTATAAGTGAATGATAATGATGCTTACTAGGCAATGAAAGGATGCCTTGAAGAAAAACATTTTTTAACAGGTACAAAGAAAAATTTACGTACTAGGCTTTATTCTCCTGAAATTGTTAAGATAAGCTGTTCCCTAATTCTTGACAAAAAAATGTGAAACTACAGATGTTCTTACTATGTTGGCAGAAAAAATTTAGAACAAAAAATGTTCAACAGTTTGGAATATTAAGTAGTTACCAAATTTGGTTATGCCACCTAAAAGTATAATTCTATTGTTAACTTAACTGCTCTGGGATTCTTTCAATTGTAGCTAGAAAATCCAACTTAGGATTGCAATAATAAATTTCCAGAATCTTGGCGGCAGAAAGCTTGTAAATCAGAGAAAAACTTCCGAGGAATCAGTGAAATGTCAAGTATAATAAAAGGAAATGTAAATAATATATATTTTTTCCATTTATACAAGCGATCAAGGTCATACAACTAATATCTAATGATTAAAATATTTTATAAGTTTGAACTATACGGTAGCAAAGGCAGAATCAGTTAACTGAGCCTCAAGAAACACCAGTATGTTATCAGAAAAATTGATTGGTAAACTCATAATTAAGTGAGAAGAAAATTGATTTATTCAAGAACTAGGAAGATTTTTCCAACTATGTTTCCAATAAAATAAAGTATTTGAACTCAATGATTTTAATTGCTAGTGCACGTTTATTATTGAAAATGCTCTGAAATCCTCTGGAAACGTGGCATTATGAATTTTTTTATTTTTTATTTTTTGCAAGGAAAGCATAATTGTTACAGAACAGTATTACCTTGTTATCTATACCACGAAATGAGGTTGTGTAAGGATGTACATCATCTGCCTCATTTGTATGGTTGTACACCACATCCAAAATAACCTATGAAAAACATCCCTCCATAAGACAAACAGGTTGACTGATCTCAACAGAGCCATAACATGTAGCAAGTCAAAACCCACTGATTGACACAGAAAGCTTGTCACAATAACACAAATGGATCTTAGGCTAACCTCAATGCCTGCAGCATGCAATGCCTTGACCATTTTCTTGAACTCTAGTGAAGCTGCAAGTGGGCCCCCACCATTTGAAGCATATCGACTCATTGGAGAGAAAAAGTTTATTGTAGAATAGCCCCATACATTTATCTAATGCATTGAAACATAAAATAAAATCCAAAAATGTACTACGCTGTTCCGTCCCTTTGCACGGCAGTCAGAGCCCTGTGCTCTTAAATTTAAACCAAGAAGTGTTTGTTTATGCTATACATTCATAAACACAGTTTAAGAAACAAAGCATACATACCATGTGATCACGAGGATTTGGTTGTCTTTGAAATTCAAACTCATCAAACTCAAATACTGGCAATAGCTCCACAGCATTTATACCAAGTTCCACAAGATGAGGAATCTGTCACATAATGTTTAACAGAAATCATAGGAGAAACTGGCATGTCATTATTTGAATTCAAAAAATTATCGGCTGACAAGTGCAACATTAGATATGTCTAAGTGCAGAGTTGCAACTCTTTTTAGAGCCAAACATAACGCACCAATTAGGAGCTAATTACATTCATAACGCAGTGCATATACTTCTGAACAGGATATAACTACAATAACTAGGAGGTACAAAATGCACTAGCTCTAAGATAGAGCATCATCAATACGGATTAAATACAGGCATGTGAAAACATTAAAAATATGTTAAAACATTCCACTGATTTCCAAGTCCGGAAGTGAAAATAAATATCTAGTTTTAATTTTTCATCAATAGTGATTTTGCCCGTTAAAGATATTGATATTTTGATAAGGACAAGTGTTTGAACCCACATTATATCCACTCTAGAAAACTAAATATTACAATTTAAAATCAATCAATATATTTATAAAATTTTCTGTGCACCTTCTCAATAACACCAAGATAGCTTCCACGCATCCCAGGCTGCAGACCACTTGACTTGTCTGCTGTGAAACCTCGAACATTCATTTCATATATCACAAGATCCTTCTGTTCATATGTATAGAATATGCCAAAACATATTTACATGTTATATATTTTAAACAGTCATCATAAAGCTGATCAATTAACTAAGCAATGTAATAAGTACCTCAGGAATTTCGGGACGTCTATAATCTTTTCCCCAGTCAAAAGGTGGTGAAGTAAAATCATAGGTTCCAAGAAACCTTGACATCTTTTTACTGGAGTCACCAAAAATTCTCCGACCTTCTATCAGCTTTGCATAAGGATCTATTAAAACAATGTTTTGATCAAAACGATGGCCTGCTTCCCATCCTTTTGGACCATCCACTCGAAAACCATATAGAACACCACTTGAAGGTAAACCCTGTAATTTTAAAGTATGAAAAACCAGAAAAAATAAGAATCTTAGCAGTCTTGAAGCTTATCATATACAAATATGTTTTATCATCTAGGTGCCTTTATCCCATCAACATAGGCTAATTATTTCCATATATCCCTTCAACACAATCAAACTATTTTCATTGTACTAATTTAAATATATGAAACCTATTACATATTAAATATCTTCGTGCCTTTACGATTTACACAAACAAATTCAACAGAAGATCCCAAGACTAATTTCATTGTACTTCAAATCTTATTTTATTAATATAATATTTTTTCAATTATTTAAAAAATAAAATCAACAGGATATCATACCTGTTCAGTCATTTCTGTTGCATTCATTGTTACTTTAAAGATAGCTTATTTTTTTAAGTGCCAAATTACATCTATTTAAATTTTCATAACTAAGAACATGCCATATGCTCATATGGTCAATTGGATTTCATCCACAGTATAAGCATGATTTGCTACTTAAGTTAGTTTAACTTGCTACGTATTGAACGGCTATTGAAAATTTCTTATCAATACCTCAATACAGATGTGCCAAATATCTTCTGTCTTATTGTTTACAGGATTCATTTGTATTTCCTTCATCTGACCATCCGGGAATACTGACTGATGACCACTGAAAATGTGAAAGCAAAACAAAAAAAGGTCTAAACACTTTTGGTAAAAACAGAAGAATAAGAGTATAATGTTGATCAAGCATCATTGTAAAATGAAAAAAAATATTTTATTTCTTTATTAAAATAAGGCACTCTGATTGCTTCTACATTTCAACTTACATATGAAAGAGAAAAAAGAACATTACAGAATTACTTAAAAGTTTATCAACAACAGTAATATATTTAATATGCAAAAAGCATAACAGAATGCATTGGATCAAATTAAAGGTACACTGTATTAATATTCCGATCTTATTTAAATCAGAAACACTTTAACATGCGTACAAAAATTTAAAACTAAAATACTATATTACATTTAATTCAATTTTCTGTAACACACTAGAAGAATGATCAATAATAAAAAATGAGGGTTACACAGACAAATATAGAACTCAAGCCCTAATCAACTCATTAATAGAGATGGGTAATAAGCTTTCTGATGCAGGGATTTACAATCAAACTATTTTCTAGGCATACATCAATATAACACTGACATGCAATGAGCCACAAGACCTACAACACATGCATGACCAAAGAGAGAAATCATTGCATCAAGTTGTTGTTGCAGTTCAACACAAACACCAAGTCTGAAGTAAGACATTTTTTGAATTTACAAAAGCCTTAAAATATGCCCATTTTAAGCCTTTTGCAAAACAATAATCAATATGGAGGGCACTCTGTCTCAGCCTTCTGACTGAGACATGACGGCTCATGACTGAAATCCGTATAAAAGTATAAATATACCTATGTAATATACCTATGTACATTAAAATGAAGGGCTATCTTAATACATGACAGTTTCTGTCCCTGTGGTGCATCTTTTAGTAAGTTTTAAACTAACATAGAAAATCAACACATAAAACATAAAAAGAAGGTAAAAATAAATCCAATATTATCAGGTAGTAGCAGGCTTCAATTAGTAGCATTTAGCTAATAGGTCAACAATGGCCCCCAAGTGCACACCCAGATGACCACCATCACATAATCTCAACAAGGGACCCAATGTGGTCAATATTACCATTGCTACAGCATTGGCAAATCCATCTTGAGCAAAGAGAAAATGCTAAGCCTGAGACCTGGAGTTTTCAATCTGAGTTGGTGAATCCCAACTGGCTATGGTCGTGGATTTAGAGATAAAAAAAGGCCAGTCTTCTTAAACTGTACATGAGCTGTAAAAGAAATTTTTCCGATGCTATATAATCAGTTACTATATTTAAACTGCATGAATAGGAACTCATTAGTGTATTTAAAACAAAGTCAATGTGAACAATGTCAACTTTTATTCTGCTCACTCAAATAAATAACCTCCCTATCATGATATAATGTTGCAACATGTGTATTCAAGTAGAAAATGGAAACTGGAATCTTTATTATGTCCAGAAACATGCATGCAATGCAATTCAAAAACTTTAATTACATAGTTACCAGGTAACTTTAAACAAGTTCGAAACAAAGTAATAAGATCATAAGCATTAATGTTCCATTTGCTTCAAGTGAATACCAAAATTAAAAAACAAAAAACAAAAACAAAAAGCAAAAAGCAAAAAAGAATGTTATATCTTACTTTCCAGAAGTTGATATGCATAGTGTCACGGATGTGGCATTCTGAGAGAAAAGAGCAAAGTTGATACCATTATCCTGTTGAGAGACACCTAATGGAGAACGGTAACCATTGGAGGTCCTTAGAGAAACGTTATCCTTTACAGGTTTTGACATTTTAGCCTGCATCTTAGACACATAAAGCAATATTAATATGTTTTTCTTGTGATAAAATTAGATAAAGCTATGTAGCACTAACAAATTTTTTGCTTAAAAGAAAAACAAAATTCACCGATGCATGTTAAAAACGGTTGGCCATTTAAACGACTGAAAACTTTACATGAATGTTGATCCATTTTTAGTTTCATTTGTATGCGTCCAACCTAATGTTCATATTAGGTTCAGGGTCAGAAACCCATTTTATTATACCTTTGTTTTACAGCAAGATGACCTAACAATATCTAGGGAGTTCACCTCATGTACTTTTGTTTAAGAGAACTTATCTACATATCTTAGTCAGGACTCTTTGAAACATGTATAAGCTTCTCTCTAGGTCTGATTCCAGAATGCAGAGACATTATTTTGCTGCAATGTATTCTGATTGGGATCAGCTAATATCATGTTGCTGTTGGATAATTTCAAAATCTAGGAAATGGCATATAAAGCTGAGTTAAGACACCTCAAATATTTTCATGATTTGGCCCCCACTGTTATGGTATATTATCAAATATTTTAGATTCATATAGGCTGTGTATTTTTCATTTAGTCAAAACTTATATGTTAACATCAAGGTATGCTACAAAAATTATCCTTTAACATAAAAACCCAGATTCTATCATATATGAAAACACAATTATTATAGGATATTGATGGCTGCAGTATTTCCTTATGTACTGCAAAATCAGATAAGGAAACGATGTTGCTAAATGAAAGCTTTTAGCATACTTCTTGAATTTCTGCTTGAGCACTTTCACAATAGACACTTAAAGCTTTCACTTTACACGTGCCCAGTTTAGATTTCTGCAAAAATTTAAGTATAAAATGTGTAAACCTAATGACATTCATATCCACATTATGTATAGAAACGGTCCAAAAACAAATTTTATTATCTATGAATGTACCTCCAGTAAGTTACAGTATTTAGAATTTGGATGTCCCGTGTACAAGGTATTCTTCGAAAGTGATTTCTGTACTGACCTGAAACAAATAAACCAATATAAGTTTAATTATATTTCCTCAAGATAGTCATTATATTTGTGACTTTTTAGAAACAAGGCTGTTATTTACAAAAGTACATGACATAAAACCTATTGGTATAAATATATTCAAAATATACGGGAATATATCGTATGACGTTATGAACTTGAAAGCAAAGCTTCCATAAGATGCAAATGACTGTGACAACATACAGAGATAGTTTACCCAAACTAACCTTATTGATGAACGGTTAGTTTTTGGTTTTATTGGCAGTTTAAGACCTTATGTATCAATAAGGGCAAGTTAATGGATTCAAAGTCTCTTTTACTTTCCTTGCAAATTCTGACCTATTATTTCTTATAATCATGAATTGAATCATCGGCAGTTCAATGTTCAAAAATATGAGATAAATGTAAAAGGCAGAGGAATTTGTCTGATCACAGTAACCAAGCATAAACTGAAAAGGTTTTTTAAGGGGAAAAAAAACGAAATCTGCAAGTGAGAAGTGATGTTTGACGCAAACTGATTGCTAAATGTCTTGTACCCAAAAATGATGCCAGGAGAATTAGAAAATACCATGGGTGAGTATGGATTGACTATGAGCTGATGCCTGGCACCTACAGCTTTGAAGTCACAAAATCAGTCTTCACATAAGTGTTGTTGAGTTGCCGGGAACGTGCTTTCCAGAATTACACAGCCACGGCTAACTTTGGACGGCTTGGTAAACCCCAGTGGCAGGTTCAATTCAGCTGAGTAATATTGAGTTATAAATTTTGAAAAAATTTCTATAAAAAAGGGAAAAAACTTCTATAAAAAGGAGTTTTGAAACTAATAGGATCTAATGGGTCTCAGTTACAGTTTCAGGAATTCCTCTTCCATAATCAACCTCAACTGTTTGCATTTCAATCCCCAGCACCATTCCAATTTAGAAAGATTAACAAAAATAAATGACACTGTTCATATTTTCAGATGACTCCGGCTGTTGAATATATTCAAGGCCAGGACGACGAGGAGGGCCACGTAGTAATATAATATTCAGATGCATTCGTTATAATAAATGGATCCCTAATGTAATACGTCAGATAAAAACATATATAACAGTATATAGCACTGGTGAGCATCACAGTGTATCTAAATTCTTAAGACATTCAATAATTAGGGTACTTAAATTACAAAACCACAATGCTAGATCAATGGGTTTGCTGATAAGTCTCACCAGTGGCTCCTGGGAAGCTGAGAATAAGCACAGGCCACAGAAGGAGCTTGAGCAACTGTTATGTTTCTGAAGCTAGGTGTCTCGCCAATTGAACCATTTAAGCATACCGAGCTCCCCAGACGCTCCATAATTGTACCAAAAAGTTCCGAACTTCCTAGCAAGCCCCAATTACCGACTAAAGCTGGGGACCTCTAAGAATCAAGATTCATGGTGCAGAATAGAGACCCAGAAGAAAAAAAGGAGTAAAAAGATCAACCAAGAACAAATTCTGCGAATCAGCTTTTGTGGTTATGTTGCAGAGATCAGCAGGAATGAATAAAAGGTAAATGGATGTGCAAAGCATGGCGATAAAGCGTGGATATCGACCTGCATTTCGCCACCATGACGGCATTCTTCGGTCATTAAAGCTGAAAAGTCACGTGAGGTTAGTTCAGGATCTTTCTTTTCAGTTATGGCCATGTCTCGTGATCCTAAACTCTTCCTTATTCTCCTTCACGCGCACGTATCTCTCTCTTCTAAGTCGTCGTTTTCAGGCTCACGGATTGGTTATTTTTTGCTATTATTGTTAATAGTTCAGTTACAAGTTATGGTTAAAGAAATTTTGACATTTTTTTTTTTTACGAGCACAATCTATAGCCCTGAAAACAGCAAATGGTTTCGATATTTTCTCTTATGTGTTGATCTTAGAACCTTTCGAAATATCAGGTATTCGAAATTTTTATCAGAAAATATACTAATGGAAAGCACATAATGACCCCAGAAATTCAATTATTAAAAAGTGCATATTAATGGTAATAAACAGCGTTGTGCCTTCATGGGCTAGCTGACAATTTGCAGGGTTAATGCATTGTTTACGTTTCCTCTATCGCCTAAATGTTATAAAATGTTTATGCAACAATAGCAATAAACTATGTCACGTTTTATCATGTCATTATGATTAATTTAATTAGGAAGCATATGGTTTTTGCCTTTTGTTTTCAGTAAATTTCAAATTACAATGAATTCATCCCATCTTCAGGTGGAAGTGATTTCAAATATAGTCATTATCATGAAATGAGTCACTGCAAAGCTGGCAAAATCAGTGTCAAAATTCATGATTTGTTAGCATCATACACCTTGAACTAAATGATAGATCGAATTAGAACTAGAGGACCTCTAGGAAGCCTGTGTTCACAATCAATTGTTACTGCTGGACATATTCACTATAATTTCTGCCGTGCGAACCATAATTTCTGCTTGTATTTCCAACGCAATCAACCAGCCATTAACATGTTGACCTGTTCAACAAAATTCCCAAGCTTCGCAGTCCTTGACAGCCAGTCTACAAAAATGACAAAATTGATCTGATTCACCGTATAAGAACTGGAAGTCTCAGCATTATCAATTTTATTAAATGTCATATTTAAGTAAACTCACTATGAGAAATGAAATTCGCATCATTATCAATTTTACTATGTCATATTTTAAGTCAAGTAAATATGTCAGTTTAGGTTTCAAAAACCTAGTATGCACCCTATGTTTTGCTGGATAGATGTGGAGTAATATTTAAAAACTACCTAAATGCTACAGTATGCACCCTGTGTTTTGCTGGATAGATGTGGAGTAATATTTAAAAACTACCGTACCCATTGGTGGTATCACTACTCAAACTGATATCAAATCCAGAACACTACAGAATAGAGTCCAATTCAGAGCTTAATCAGCAACCCACATTTACATTGAAAACAGTTGCAACTTGTGATAACTGATGTTCATGGATCATGCATATTTCATTTCCTGCGTTTAGGAAAGATGGGCAAATATTCAGCTCGTTCTTACTGCTAATTACCACGCAGGTTTTGAGATTATATTCTAATACTTGGTTGCCATAAAGCACGGCAAAATGCAATATTTCAAAGCACGCACAAGGTATTGTTAAACAGGCATTACCATGATGAAACAATTAGCGTTTACTCACATATGAATCAACCAACATAATAAATTCAATGACGAGATTTTTTGGGTCACATCAGTGCTCCTGCAAACCCAATTTGCACTAGGAGGAATCAAGAAATGAAAGAACATAAATTTCATCAATTAAATATCGAGAGCGTGATCCTCATTGGCTTGATTTTTGCAGTTCATACATTTCCCTGAATTATCAGCATCATAAGCGCCAGAAAATGTAAACTAAATCATCCCAGGCTGGACCTTGTGACCTCGTAGGCCAAGAAGCAGGCAGCATTTGCAGGAACACTCCTGGCCATGGCAGGACCAAAGCCTTTGTAGAGGCCCTTAATCCCTTCTGAGGCCTTAATCTTTCTGAAGGCATCAAGCATGCCAGAGTACTTGGGCTGCCTGTAGTCATCCACCTGGATAACACTCTTGATCACATCAGTGGGATAAACAAAAAACCAGAATGCAGCACCTGCAATTCCACCAGCAGTGAGCAGAGAAACTCTACTCAATTGTGAAGTATCCCTCTCACCAGCCATGAACTGTTTTACACCTTCATAAACACCAAACATGGCTGCATTTCCAGGAATCTCCCTGGAAAATGTTGGCCCAAGGCCCTTGAAAAGACCAACAAAACCTCCTTCAGACCTGAGCACATGCTTGGCTACATCCATGGGGCCATTATACTTGATTGCTGCTGCTGCAATTCCAGCAGAACCAGAGGTTGCCAGGGCACTTTGGGCCTGTAATCTGCACTTGACGAGCTCTGTTGGGCAGGCCAGAAATGAAACAGCAATTCCTGCTCCTGCACCACAAATGACTTGCTGGCCAACACTAAGAGGAACCCCAGGATCAGTCCTGACCAGGCCCTCCATTTGGCCTCTTGCAGTGAAAAGGACTGCATTGAAGGCTGCAACAGTTGCCAGGGGAGCCCCCATGCCCTTGTAAAGGCCCCTTGGTCCCTCTGCTGCAAGGGTCTGCTTCACTGCATCCATGGCTCCTGAATACATGGGTTTCTGCCCTGGTGCAGGCACTGGCTGGCTCTGCAACTTCACCTTGATTGTGTCAAATGGATGCCCCACTATCAGCTGTGCTGCACCTCCTACTGTTCCAGATATCAGGTCCTTTGCTGCATCACCTGCCATTGCTTCTCAGGCCAAAAAAACCCACAACTCAAGCTCTGCAAAATCAGCGTTTTGGAAGGTTAAAAACATTTCTCCCAACGGTTTGAGCTATTGAAGTTTTCTGATGAAAGTTGATTATTTCTTTGATTTAGGCAGTCTAAATATCTAAACTAAACGTCTATTTGCGCTGCAAATACAGGGTTTTCGTTACTTGAAAATTTCTTTCAACGTATTAGCGTATTGAGTCTATTGGGTATTGGAGTTTTTGATTGGTCAATGGTGAAGTCCCATGGTTCTCAATGCAAACAGCGGTAAACCATGTGGATCTTAAGAATAGGCATTCGTTTCAAAAGGAATTTTCCTGGATCCACTCTCCCATTTTCAAAAATTATGTCACGATTATGATTGAGAATTCAATCATTTTGCTCTCAGTAACCAGCAAAGGTTTATTGACTTTATTCTCAAAAGATGATTTTCCTGCAGGCCTAGCTTATCTCACACTCTCTAAAAAGTAAAAATCAATCTCCACTGATGTCGTTCAAAAAGAAATTCAATCCAAACATGAAATCCAGAGACGGTGAAATACCTAGATCCGAAACTCAGCAAGCCATTCAGGCCCAACCTCTCGTGAAAGTATTTACAGGGCGAATCCAAACACTTACACCATGAATAGACCACTAATTTGAAAGCTTAAACGAAACCCATATAATTTCGGAATTCAGAGCTCATCTAACGCTGAAATTGCAAAAACAGGCAAAAAACCATCTAAAGAAGCATATACCTGAGATGGGTTTACAGCACAGAGCAAGCGATCTGCAAATCCCAGCCGGAAATACACAAATCTCCAGACCAGGGCTGGGCTTCAGATTCGGGAGAGATTCCTTAGGAAAGTAAAAGCCAATAAGGAGGTTTCCAACATATAATGGTGCCTGGTCTCTAGCTACTTCGAGACCAGACAAAGTGGTGCAGGTGCCCAAATTTTTCTGTTAGAAAAGAAAAAAAACAAAAGAATGTCCAAGGGATTGACAATGGTTGGTGAGGAGAATGCTAAGCAATTGGAGGCTTGAATTTCACAGGCACGTATGGCCTAACATACATGCAGAAAGCACCCACTTAGCAGCGGTTGCATGCATGTCCCTCTATGCCCAAGTTGCACGTCTAAATCGTGAGTTGCTGGTGGGAAAGCTTCATTTTGTTGCACAACTTCAACCTGCCATCCACGCCTCAACAAATCTGCTCAGTATACGTCAGCATTGTTATTATTTTAGTCTTGAATTTTTAGTTCAAGCTTCCTTTAGTTCTGCTCCTCCCTCAAGCTCCTCTCCATTGAACACTTCCACACTTCCATGGCCCCTGTCTCCACCAACAACTCCTTTGCCCTCCTGTCAGGAACAATGGAAGTTGATACTTTGACTTTTGAACCTTCTGTTGACCTCTCACTCAAACTACCCCTTGTTTCTCTATGAACCTCCTTTCATGGAATGTTCGAGGCCTTACTGGTAGGCTTCGATGGAAGCGAGCAGGCAACTTTATTTCTAGTCTTAATACATACAGCTTTGATTTCGTTCTCCTTCAAGAAATTAAGGTTTCAGCCAACCTTTTATCCTTTTCTGCCCATTGGTTTCTTCCTCACTCTTCAATCCTAGCAACGTCCCATGCGAGTAGGAAAGGAGGCGCGGCCATTCTCCTTTCGCCCTACTGGAAAACTAAAATCCTTCAAAGTGGTTCCGATTCTGGGCATAGAGTTTCCTAGGCCACCTTCTCTTCCTTGCATGGCCCATTTGGTATTTGCTCGATTTATGCCCCAAACGACTCCGCAGAACAAGCTCTCCTTTGGCAAGAACTTGCAAATTCTCTTCCCCCAGTGCCTTGGATCTTCGGAGGAGATTTTAATATGGTTGAATTCCCTCAAGATAAGCTCAAAGGGGTGTTTTTTCAACTGCCCAATCTTGAGTATCAAACTTGGTCCACCTTCAAGATTTACCTTTCTGATGGGGCGGACACCTCCGTGGGCATTCCCCTCCACAGACTTATCTGGAGCAATCTCCGTCTTGGGCAGGCTCGCATCTACAGTAGGCCAGATAGGTTCTATTTCTCCACCCTTTCCTTCTGGCAAGCCTTCTCCAGTACTATAGTTCATCACCATGCCACCTTATCAGACCATCTTCCTATCTCCATATCCATCAAGATTCATGGCAACCCTCACTAACGAAAATTCCATCTTTTTCGACTACACAACAATTGTTTTTCTTCTCCTGCAACCCAACTTCTTCTATCCAACCTTTGGAATGATGAACCTAGGCCCCTAAATCAAGTGGGTTGGATTAACTGGTGGCATTGGGCTTCATGTCGAGTGCAGAACTTTGCTCATTCGTATGGTAAGGCAATGGCTACTCGGGCCAGACAAGAATACAACAAAATTCACCTCACTATTGAACATCTCACTAATAGACTAGCTCAAGATCCCTTCAACACTCTAGTCATGAGAAGCTAGCTAGAGCAAGATTAGCCTTTCAACATTGGGATGTGTACTGAGCACAAAGTGCCCTAACTAAAAGTCGGCTCACTTGGTTAAATATTCAAGATGAACACTGTAAGGAATTTTTTAAGTATCTCAATTCTGCTTCCCCTTCGCATTCTATAGACAAAATCTCTAGCGATGGTACCACAATTACTGACCACAACAGTATCCTCTCTTTTCTCAAGAATCACTATGAAACCCTTTTTGCAACAACCCCAATGGACATCTCTTTGTTCAAGGCTACCACCCCCAATTATCCTCGCCTTATCAACTCCACTATGCTACAAAGTCTTGACGCTGATATCACTCTAGTGGAGCTACAGGTGGCCTATTCTAAGTTAAGTCAGGGAAAGGCTCCTGGTTATGATGGTTTCCCAGTAGAATTTTTGAAAATCATTGGGATTTGGTGGGAAATGATCTTCTGCAAGTCATTAACAAGGCTATCTTAACTGGTTCCCTCGGGCCCAATCTAAATCAAGGGGTAATTCGTCTCCTCCCCAAGTCTGGGGATCTTGCCGATATCTCCAATTTGTGTCCCATAACTCTCCTCAATGTAGTGTATAAAATTTGGGCTAAGTGCCTAACCTTACGATTGAAAAAAATCATTGGCCAAATCATATCTCCCCAACAAACAAGATTTGTTCCTAGTAGATATATTTTAGACAATGTGGTTGCGACATGGGAAGGTCTCAAGTGGGCCGAGGATGATGGACAAGATATTCTCCTAGTGAAACTTGATTATGCCAAGGCTTATGACAACATAAAGTGGGATTTTATCTTGCAGACCATGACCAAACTTGGTTTTGGACCTAAGTTCCTACATATGGTGAAATGCTTATTCTCATATCCTACTGCAAGAATAGCTACTACCTTTGACATTACCTCTCCCTTTCCAATACATAGGCCAGTGAGACAAGGTTGTCCTCTCGCCCCCTATCTCTTTATCATCGTCGCAAACATTCTTTGTCATCAGATTAACATGGACATTCAAACGTAAGTTCTCACTAGGGTTTGCCTATCTTCCTCTCAACAACAGCTCCTCAATATGCACTTCACCAACGACTCTTTCTTTCTAGTTCAAAACACAGCCACCAATTTGCACTGCCTCTTATCAAGGGTGGAGCAATATTGTATACTCTCAGGTTCCACTATAAATTAGAATAAATCCTTTGTTTATAGCTTTTCGGGCAATTACAACCATGTGACCAACTATAACTGGAAGTGGCTCCAAGATCAAGACATCGTTAAGATTCTGGGGATCCTTTTCTGATGGGATACGATATCGCATGGGCCGCGATATTGCATCCTCCCCAGCAATATCGCATACGCGATATCGCGGTGCACTGTCATATGTATAAATAAGAGGCGGCTCTCCCTTGTTTCCTCATCCTAGGCTAGAAGTAGGGAAACTCTAGTAGATTGATCACTCTAGAGATAGAATATTTTCCATG
This sequence comes from Gnetum montanum, assembly GCA_015680685.1. Lineage (NCBI taxonomy): Eukaryota > Viridiplantae > Streptophyta > Gnetopsida > Gnetales > Gnetaceae > Gnetum > Gnetum montanum. The sequence goes on along the minus strand of MNCI01006710.1, from coordinate 139,362 downwards.
TGCCCGCAGTAGGAGTCCTAAAGTGAACGGATCTTTATTCGACCAACATTGTACCTGAACACAAGCTGTGTACGACAATAAAGATGAACTTCCTGGATAAACCTTGCAATGCATGGAATAGGATTTTATTTAATATTATTTATTGTTTTTTCTCTCACCCTTATCTCCTAGTAATGCAGAATGAGTACGACTTGATTACAAGCATTTAAGGATGTGTATGGATAATCAAGGAACGAATGCTCATCGCACTTAGGCTAGATTAGATTCTCTTACCCTTTCCTCCTAGTTAAGTGCCTCAGTACGACCACTTCGAGCACGTGCATTATGCATGGTGATCCCAGCAACGATTAGCATTTGGTAGCCACGGTTGCATCGGTTCAGGGTGTGTACGGTAAGTGGCAACGGATGCTGACATTAGGTAATTTAGACTTAGTTCATTAGTTAGAGTTAGTAATTAGTTTCTCAACCCTTCAACTCATTCGCATAGGAGATAAAACATAAAAAGCTATAAAAATCATATGCNTATGGTTGAGTGTAGGGGTACCTCGCCACTCATCATTGGTGCTGTTGCCGAGGACTAAGTGTTTTTGCGCTAAGTAGAACATAAGAGATCATTCACATCATTGGGAGGTTAAACGAACCTTAGGGTTAATCAAATAAAAAAAATTATATAACGATCAAATAGCACACCAGATAAGACATCATGTCTTCTTCTTCTTCTCACAAGAGCACATCACCTAGGGATAATACAAAGAACAGTCGACAATCAAAAACACATAACCTAAATCCTCCAGTTCCTCAGCAATACAGGGTGGAATATACTCATCCCGATGAGTATGTTCCCAATTTTACTTTTATCTTCCATCAAGATGAATAGATGCGCTGGAGAGATTTGCACGGTAACATAGTGTTACCTCCGGATCGTGCAGTCCCCAACATGCTCCTCCGTGCTTTGGCACAGATTGGCATGACTTAGCTCTATGCTGAATACGTTATGGGCAATTTTGACATAAGGGATTACCATCCCATAGCTTTACAACGTATGAGGGACTCAAGGCAGGAGAGCCAACATACACTGTTGAAGGGCAAAGAGGTCCCACACGTCCTCAGTGAAACTAGAGATGGTGAACCACTTAAAACTGGTTCGCTATCAAGAGATGTTCTCCCTCCTAACAATAGTGAGGAGGTGGGGTATCAGAACCTACGATCCACAATACATAACCCTAGTTCTGATGCCTGTGAACACCAACTATTCATAGAAGGAACAACACATGACAAGGATGGGCACTTGGATCGTCATCACGATTGGGGTCGAAGCCACAAAAGAGAAGGTAAGAAACATCATCATGGCAATGGTTCTCCTTCTTCTTCATCTTCTTCACATCATTCACCCTCTCCTTCCACATCAGGGCACAATCATGAAGAGCACAACGAAGAGGATAAAGATAAGAAAAACAAGAGACCTCGATGAGAGAGTCGAGAGCGAGGACAAGGGCATGAACGAATGGAAAGTAGGGAACAACGAAGACATCATAGGCATCATGAAAGAGATGATCATGATGAGCCCCTACTTGCAACCCGAAGTATGCTCAATATAACGGAGGCAGTAAGAATTCCCACAAGGAATTTAAAAGATAGTTGGATTAAGCATTTAGACATGAACAACATCCCACACTTTGAGGGGGGATACAACGTTGATCCACAACATCATTTATAGGCATTCCACGATGTCTGCGCCTTGTAAAATATAGAGAACGAGTGGCAAAAACTAAAGTTGTTTCCTAGGACACTCATCAAGGAAGCAGAGAGTTGGTACCAGTCCTTAGAACCGGAAACCATCAGAAGGTGGAGTACGATGTTAGAACTCTTCAATGATAAGTATCAAACATACTCCATAGTGTCTAATCTGCGTAAGCAGATCCAAGGCTGGAAACAAGGTAATCATGAACCCTTGGATGCTGCCATGGCCCGCTACTACACATTGTTACATTGTTGCTCGGGGCCATGGATATGCTTAGCAGGATCAACTTCGCCACATCGTAGATGGGCTAAGGCATGAAACTAGAAGAACCCTTAGGACTT
>MNCI01006710.1:110109-130116 GCA_015680685.1 Gnetum montanum | reverse complement strand
GGCCCACCCCCCCCCCCCCCCCCTTGAATTTTTATTTTTATTTTTTGGTGGAATTTTCATGCATCATGTTGAAGACTTTGGAAGTGATTAATTTTGAAACTGGAAATTCAAGCTTTTGTTAAATGGTTGGTTACGTTAAGAAAGGATGGATTTTTCGAGAATTCAACTCCAATTTCCAACAACGGTTCCTTATTTTGGTAAATCTTTTGTTTTTTTAGCTCGAAGGCATCACTGAAAATCTGGTTAATTTAAGGCTTGGGTATTTCCTTGCACCAATGAGCTTTATCCACCATTATGAATCTTTTATTTAATTTTTTATTATTAAATGCCAATATACCAAGGTGATCCAAACACTGATTAGCGATAAAGTCAAACTGATGACTTGGAGCTTTCAAATCAAGAGTCTTACTATTAGGTTAACACCTCATTATCAGAAATATATTTAGTTAAAATTTCTATTGTAACAATGGCCCTTTCATATAATAAGGATTATATTGTAAATAAGTGCTTATGTCCAAAAAGTTTGATTTTTCAAAAAGCAATAACTAAAAAAGATCATAATGTTCATCTACCAAAATGGTGTCTTGGAAGGGTTGGTTGATAAGGGAAAGCCTAACCGCTATCAAATGGCTCTATTCAAGTTCAAACCCAGGTCTTACAACTTGAGAAACAAGCACCTTGCCATTATTCCAAGTGGTGGTCCCTCAAAGAGTAATAACTTAAACAAAATATTATAACATCATAGCATAAAAGAAGTATGTATTTGTTCATATGCATTTGTAGTTTAAAAAAAAACATATAATTACAAGACTATCCTCATTAATGATGAAAATAAGTTAAAGAATATAATGAGTTATAAACAAGATTACATTAGATCATAAAAAATATGACTTTATTTTTTTTAAAAAAAGAACCTTGGCATCTTCAATATTAAAGAATAAAATGAAGATAATTCATTTCTATATTGGTCTTTTTATACATAGATTAGGAAATTAAAAGTAATATTTCAAAATTCACAAAGAAATTTGAATTGTATTAATGGTTGCATTTAAATAGAGACCATAATCTAAACAGGTCATAATTTGCTTGTTCTTAAGTGATAAGACTTAGATTTAAGCTTTATCGCAACTATTTCAAAAGAGATTAGGTTTTCATTTATCTACTAGCCTTCTTGGACCCTAATTAACAAGATGAGAATTAAGCCTCTAGGTGATGACCTTTATTAGTATTTGCATTTAAATAATGTGCCCAATTTAAAAGTTTAGACATTGAATATCAATATTTCTCCTAATCAAGTTAAGATTAATAGTTTATTGAGAGATATTTTTGCCAAATTTTGAAACTTTTAAAGGATGTTTACATAGTTATTTTCCTTGTAATTCAAACTATCATCTTCCTACAATTCTAGAGCACCATCATCATATCCTTGAAGAAGATACCTATTTAAACGAAATTAAAGATGCAATATTTAGTACTAACAATGGTAAAGCTACATCTTTTGATGGTATTCATGTTGAATTTTTAAAAGAATCATTGGGAAATCATTAACATGGGTCAATTGCATGATTAAAAAATCTTCTTCTTCTTCTTCTTCTTCTTCTTTTGAGAAGAAATTATATTTTAAAAGTGGGAAAACTCCTTGTAGACAAGAACACATCATTAGTAATGGCAATGAAAAACAACTCCAAAATGACAACAATAAAAAACTTGGGGAGCAATAATAGGGAGTTTTGTGGGGGAGGGGAAGGGAAGGGAAACTATTAATCTTTGCTTCTTTGGTAACAAACTCAATAGAAGGATCATCAAATGTTTTCCTAAAGAAGGAAATTTATGCCACATTATCAATCAACATTCAATCATTCTTTTAAACACAATATAAAAGATTCTACCAAGTGTCTTACTCAAATATGGAAGATCATAATCATCATCATTATTCTAGCCTTACCTTGTCAAAATGGGATTTGCTGCATGAGTTTTCTTTTACCATTAGCCTCTATTAAAAGCTAATTTCTAATGTATTTGTAATTTTTCAACATTATCTTCAATCATTTTTCTCATATCTTTTTTGGTCTTCCTTTCATTAGCTTTCATAAAACTATAATGTCAAACCTTCATTTTTTTTGAGAGGCTCATTATGAGATCTTTTTTTAACATAATTACACCATCTAAAATGCTTATATTTCCCATTGCTTTTCAAGCTTCTATAGAAGTAACATTGAGGTGTTGGCTTAGTAGCAAAACTCTTGATTTGGAAGCTCTAAGATATGGGTTTGATTTTGGTAAACAATCTTGAGTTATAAAGTTCCAAATTAACTATATGTCTTGAGGGTAAATATTCTTAAAGGAAGTTCTAGGTTGCAACATCCCCACCAAAAAAAAGAAAGTAACTTTGCCATTTTCCATATTAGATAAGGTCATTTTCTAATTTCAAGACTACTTAGGGTTGGTAGCACAATCCTACTTACAAAGTGAGGTAGAATTGAAACCACAACCTCTTAACCCAAAGATGAGTGTCTTGACTACTTGCCCTACACCCTAGGGTATCTAATGTCCTTTCTTAGAAAATCTATATTTAATAATTTTTGAAAATAAATTTTCTACCTATCCAAATATTCATTTTCTTTTACCAAAATTGTTTCATTTATCTCCTTGATGCATTTGGCATGGTCAATGTCTTTACATTTATTATTTCTAATTTTTGTTAATTTGTATATAGATTTTTCTTCCTTATTTGTTAATATCTTCTCATAGAAATCATCAAAGACCTTATGTTTGGCTTTGGCTAATACTAATTTTGCCTTCTTCATTAACTTGTCATTATGTACATCAACTTCTTAGTTCCTACTTTACTTCCATTTCTTAAAGCATTTTTTAAAATTTTGAATAGCATGCTTCATTTCCATTTTTACTTCCAAGTTATGGTTAATGAATTATCCTTCTCTAAGGTAAAGATAACCTTATCAAAGATGAAAAATGGAAACCCTATTAGACCAAATAACATTCTTATAGAAGCTTGGAAAGAATTGGGAGATACAGGAGTTTCATGGCTAACACAATTATTTAATCAAATTTTGAAGAATGGTGAAATGCCTAATAACTCAAAGAAAAGGCAATGTTATTTCTATCTACAAGAATAAAAGAAATGTGCAAACTATAGAGGGATCAAGCTAATAAGCCATACTGGGGAGCTTTGAGAGAAAGTCATAAGGCAACATCTCACACTTGAATCAATAATATTAGAAAATCAATTTGAATTTATGCTATGGAGGTCTACTATAGAGGCTATTTTCCTACTATGATAATTAATGGAGAAATTTAGAGAACATAGAGCACACACACATATATATATAATATTCATTGACTTGGAAAAGTATATGACAAAGTGGCTAGAGACATTATTTGTGGGTTTGGAAGAAGAAAAAAATCCCTAATAAATATATCAAGGTAATTCAAGATATGTATAAAGAAGCAGCTACTAAAATTAGAATAGTTTGTAGAATCACATCTAATTTTCTAGTCATAGTAGGCCTACATCAAAGGTTTTCACTAAGCCTCTAAATATTTTCTATTATTATGGATGAATTAACAAAGAAAATACATGATGAAATCTTTAAGTATATGCTATTTGCAAATAATATTACGTTGGTGGATACATATCCAAAAAATATTGCTTTTAAAATAAAGAAGTGTAGACATGCTTTAAAATCAAAAGGCTTAAGAACTAGTACAAGTAAGAATACGTTAAATGCAATTTCAATAACAACATAAACAATAGTGAAATAGAAGTAAAAATTCAAGGCCAAAAATTCCCTCACTATAAATTGTTCTACTACATATGATCAATGCTTTAATTAGATAGTGATATTGATAAAGATATAAGAAAAAGGATTTGGGCACCATAGTTGATACGTCATGAAGATAGGGACTTTTTGTCAGTTTTTTTCCTCTCAATCCTTTTCTCCCAGTGCATGTCCGCAGTGTGATGATTGTAATTGTACGACATCCTTATTCGAGTGTGACGTACTTGGACACGTACAATAAAGATCGAGATTACTTCATCATTGCAACATCCACTTAGCTTATTTATTCAATTGTTATTGTTATTTACTACTTTCTTAGTTAATATCTCTCTACCCTTATCTCCTAGTAACGTAGAATGAGTACGACTTAATCACGAGCATTTAAGTGTGACTACTTGGTAACCCAGTAGCGTACCTAGGCCATGTTCTTGGTAATCCCAGTGGTAGTCGTGCACGAGGTCCAAGATGTGTACGGATGATTAAGGAACGGATGCTCATCGCACTCAGGCTAGTTTAGATTCTCTCTCATCCTCTCTCCTAGCTTAGTTGATATTATTGTCCATCATACCCAGGAGTAGCATTAGTGTAGGAACCCATCATACACCTCACTCTGGACTAAACCATACGTGACAAAGTTAATACTAGTCCAGGTGGGAAGACAACGAACTGCGATGTACGAGTAACCGTCTAGATACCACAACTAGTCCGTCTGTGGAGTTTGACCAGATCGTGCTTGAAACGCTCGTATTCGTATGGTTGAGTGTAGGGGTACCTCGCCACTCATCAATAGTCAAAATGGAAACATGCAATTGGCATTTTATGTGATAAAAAAATCTTAATAAAACTAAAAGAAAAATTTTACAAGATAGCAATCAAGCTTGCTATCTTATATGGTGTTGAATGTTAGGCAATATAAAAGAGGCATGGACAACAAATCAATATGGTAGAAATGTGAATGCTTAGATGGATGATGAATGTATTAGAAGAGATAAACTACATAATATAGACATTAGAGAAAGACTTGGGGTAGCTTTTATTTCAGAGAATTTATAGAAATGACACTTTAGATGGCTTGGGCATGTGCAAAGAAGATCAAATAATAGACCTGTACAAAAAGGTTGTTACACCAATATTCTAAGCCACTAAAAGGAAGAACAAAAAAGCTATAAATAATATGATTGAAGATGATATGAAGAAATTGAAAATAAACAAAAATCCAACTCTTCATAGAGATGAATAATAAAAAAGAACTCATGTAGTCCACCCCATTTTATGGGGACAAGGTTAGAAGGAGGAGGAGGATGATATTCTTTTTTGCTCAAGAAAAAAGAAGTAAGTAGATGAAAAAATATTTTAAAGTTGAGAATAGAAAAAATCAAGATGAGTGAAAAATCAAGTTGAGAATAGAAAAACAATGTTAAAATCAAAGATAGGAAAAATCAAGATGAAGAGTAAGATAGGAAAAATCAAGCAAAAGTTGAAGATAATAAAATATAATGAGTAGCAAAGAAATCAAAGCAAATAGAAGCTTCCATGAATATTTTTACCTTTATTGCAAAAGTGTTAACATGACAAATTTGTCATCATCCAACAATAATAATGTTAACTCAAAAATCATAAATAAGCAACTTAATAATGGTTCCCAACATAGTGTTTTTCTCAAGTAATAAAGCAATGATGAATGCAAGACATTAACTAAATCTACCTTTTCTAAGAAGATTTCTATTTTATCATAACTTTTTATTTCTATTTGAAATCCTTTTGCTATTTTAAGTTAGGAATAAAGGTTAAAACTTATGCAAAAATTGTTAAGATAGAAACTACCTTTTATATAAAAAATTAATTTTTCCCTACTTTTAAGATTAATTATGAGGTTATACACCTAAATAAACATCTTCAAATTTTATGAGCTTTTCTTTTTGATGTTGCTAGGAAGATTTACCTCTCCTCAATACTAGCATGTGATGTACCATGATTTTTTTAAATATTATTAATATTATTTTTAGGTTGCATTTATTAAATTTGTTGCAAGAAAGCCAATAGAAGGGAGAAGAGGTAGAGATGGCATTGTCATGTTGGTGAGGAAATCTCTTGAAAATTATATGCTTTTAGAAAAAAATAAATGATCACAAATAATACATTTGGTTAAAAATCTTGTGCTAATATGGTTATGCTTTCCTTGCCATATGCTATTTTTCCCCTACATATCCTATATTATATGATATTATAGAGTTATTTTGTGATCATTCTAGTTCTTAGGCAGAGATATTGTCAAAATTTTAGCAAAAGGCTCAATGTTTATTTGTGGTGATTTTATTGTAAGGATAGGTTCATAGCAAAGAGAAATTATTCAATGACCACATAATGTATGTAGTTTAAACATTGTCGAAGATCATAGCTAGATGGGTTAGCAACTATTAAAATGAACAAAATTTTTTTATCTTCTCATTTGTAATGCCCTTGTAGATTTCCTCAATCTTCATCATTTACTTTCATAAGAACTTAAGGTGACTTTTGCATTGATATCGTTTTATGTTGTTATGAAGACACTGAATTTATTAAGGAATTGAAAGTTGGAAAGAAATTGGTAAAATCTTCCCATCATCATTTAGAGTTTTTGTTGCAAATTAAAATTTCTTCACAAACAACAAAAAATAGGATTTTAAAAAAATTTCAGTATAGAGTTGTTATAGAATGTCAAAGAAAAATATTTAGATGGAACATAACAAATGAAATCTTGAAAGACATCATAAGGAGTTTGAACAAATTTTTCTTGCAACAACTAAGCAAGTTGCACATTCATAATAGGGTATTGTGAAGACTTGGTTCAATGAAGATTGTGTACAAACTAGATAAATTATTTAGAATGTAAATAAGGAACACGAACAAAGGTTAGTTAAGGCATGTAAATGTTTGATTAGAACCAAGAGGGGAAACTTTACTAGGTAGCAACAAAAATATTTTGCTTATATCATTAAAGAGGAGCCCAAACAATTTTGATTATGTTTTCATCATAAAGTCTCTTCATCATTTAATTTTTCTTTTTAAGATATATGTTTTTTTTTTTTGCAATAAACTATTTACAAGAGAAGATCATAATTCCAATGCCATTGTACATCAACCACCTCTCCAATTTACTCTTGAGGAAGTCACAAAAAGTATTAAAAAACTAGCATTTGGCAAAGCTCATGATTCAGAGGGTTTATATGTAGAATTACTAAAGTATTTATAGAGAAATTTGGCATAGATTATAGTCAACAATGGATAAAAGATAAGATTAACATTGGAAAACTAGTAGGGCTATCTTGTTATATAAAAAGAAAGATTAAAGTAATTTGAATAATTTGAAAAATTTTAAGTCCCAAAAAATTTTAAGTCCCAAAAATTTTAAGTCCCAAAAATATTTTAAGTCCCAAAAAGATTAAACTAGTAAGGTTATCGTTGTGAGTAATATTTTTGCTAAGTTGTTAGACACCTTCCTAAAAAAAAAATAATTCTTGAGTTGAAGTTAACAAGGTTAAGGAAAGGTGTTAAGTAGGCTTTAGACAAAATCACTTCACATTTGATCACTTGGTTAACTTTTAGGCATTGCATGAAGTTTGCAAAAAAGCTTAACAAATTTTTTTTATTTGTTTTGTTAATTTTGCAAAAGCAAATGATTCAATGATTCATACAAAGCTATGTTTGTGCTAGCATAAAATTGACCTCCTTGCATAGTTGGTTGCAAGAAATTATTGAAGTTTTAGACAACAATTTAGAGAAAAAATTTTCAATTCTAGAGTAAATTTGGAGTTAAGCAAGATTGTCCACTTTTTCCAACTTTCCTTTGTATCTTTATTGAAGAAATGCAAGAATAGTTATACAAGAAGCAAGATAGCCATGCTATCAAAATTGGATCCCAAGCAGTGAATCTTCTTCTATATGTAGACGATAATGCATTGATCTCCACTATTGTTGAAGGTATATACTATATGTTGCAAAATTTAGAAACTTATTGATGCTCATCTAGTGTTTGAGTGAATGTTAATAAAACTAAATGATGATTTGGAGTACAAGAAATACATGTTATGACTTCTATTTTGGAGGTACCAATGTACAAAGAGTAGATTCTTTTAAATATTTCAGTCTCATTGATATGAACAATTACAAGTGGGAAGTGTCTCAAACAAAGAATAGGAGGTTTTAAGGCTTTGTATGATTTCAAAAACAAATGCAAGGATTTAGGACTCTGGGGTTAGAAGGTCAAAATACAAAATTTCCAACAATCATTTAGCCTACTATATCATATGGATGTGCTATTTGAGGAAGTGCTAAACTTTGGAAAGATATTAAAAGAAAACAAGAAGTTTTTCTTTTAGATGAGCTAAAGGCGAAGATGCAAACACTTCACTTAATGTCATTATCCAAGTATGATTTATTACCTTATGCCAATCTATTACATACCCTCTAGCTTAAATATCTAATAGTAAGACAAATATTTTGAAGTAGTGCTTGAGGATTCATAGGGCTATGGTTGGTATTTTTAGGGAATGTAATGTTTAGAAAATGGAATATTTCTTGTATGGAAGTGCAGTAGAATCTTAAGCATAGTCTCCAGTTTGTCAAGCATAAGGTTCTAACACAATTGTGCCTAGCACTACACAATTTTATTTATATCATATTAGATTTGATAAACTAGAGGCACAAGCTCACTATCTCTTATTATTCCAATCAAATATGGGAGTGTCATAGCCTTACTTAAGAATACATCATTTTGGAGTTGAAAGTAGAAGATAGATTCAAGTGGTCAAAAGCTCTTTGAGTTCTAACAAAAATTTTATATGCTTTGTTTGGAATTTATTTTTATTTTTCATAAAATGTTATCTGTCCAATAAATGCGGTAGGGCTTCAGCTGCAACAATCCTTCAGTTTCGGTTTCATACCTCCAGTTTCAGTTTCGTATCTTTGTCTATATATTTTGTATATTACAGCAAATTAATTATTCTCGTAGACCTCGATGAATTAGAGTGACAGTTCACCACAAGGTTTAAGAACAAAACTTTAGCAAGTACAAACATATATGAATTAAGTTTGATATTTATTATACTCTTATCTTATTTTTTAAAATAAAGTTTATGGTTTTAACACCATGAGCCGCTTAACTCAGCCAACAATCATCAGCAGCGCCAGAGACTGCAAGCAAGATCATCCTAAACTGGATCTTGCGACTTCATAGACCAAGAAGCAGACAGCATTTGCAGGAACGCTCCTAGCCATGGCAGGAGCAAAGCCCTTGTAGAAGCCCTTAATCCCTTCCGAGGCCTTAATCTTCTTGAATGCATCAAGCATGCCACGGTACTTGGGCTGCTTGTAATCATCCACCTGGATGACACTCTTGATCACATCAGTGGGATACACAAACATCCAGAATGCAGCACCTGCAATTCCTCCTGCAGTGAGCAGGGAAAGTCTGCTCAGCTGGGAAGTATCCCTGCCTCCAGCTATGAACTGCTTCACAGCCTCATATGCACCAAAAGCAGCTGCATTGCCAGGAATCTCCCTGGAGAATGTTGGAACAAGACCCTTGAACAGACCCAGAAATCCCCCCTCAGATCTCAGCACATGCTTGGCCACATCAATGGGGCCATTATATCCTATTGCTGCTGCTGCTGCAACTCCAACAGAACCAGAGGAGGCTAAGGCACTTTGGGCTTGAAGTCTGCACTTAATAAGCTCTGTTGGGCATGCCAGAAACGAAACAGCAACTCCTGCTCCTGCACCACAGATGAATTGCTGGCCAACACTGAGAGGCTGAACTCCACTTGGTTCAGTCCTGAACAGGCTCTCCATTTGGCCTCTTGCAGTGAAGAGAACTGCATTGAATGCTGCAACTGAGGCCAAGGGAGCCCCCATCCCCTTGAATAGGCCTCTTGGCCCTTCTGCTGAAAGGGTCTGCTTCACTGCATCTATGGCTCCTGAATACATGGGTTTCTGCCCTGGTGCAGGCACTGGCTGGCTCTGCAACTTCACCTTGATTGTGTCAAATGGATGCCCCACTATCAGCTGTGCTGCACCTCCTGCTGTTCCAGAGATCAGATCCTTCGCTGCATCACTAGCCATTGCTTGTAAGGCCAAAGAAACCCTAGACTCAGTTCCTGCAAAATCAGTGTTTGGGAAGGTTAAAACATTCTCCCAACTCGGTGTCCGCAACACTAAGAGTTTTGGAAGGTTAAAACTTTCTCCCAGTGTTTTGACTGGTTTTTAGGTTTGTTAAGTTATCCGCTAAGAGCTTCTGATATCTTTGATTTCGATGGTCTAATTATCTATAAATAATAAAGAGAGGCTCTGTGTTTATGCTGCAACTATAGCGTAATTGGGGTATTGTGTATTAGAATGTTTTGGCCAGTAATTACAGAAACCCTTGGTTCTCATAGTAAAACACAGTGGATGAAAAGCAAACAGGGGTGATCTGGGTTGTTCAGCTGAGGAATAGGTTTGTTTTCCATTGTTTTAAAAGCAATTTTCTGGCAAGACTAATCCACAGATTTAATCACCCCACTCTCATTAACAAAGAAATGTTCGTTCTTGCTTCTTAAAAGATGTTTTAAGTTCCTACAGGTCTAGCTTATCATCTTCAAAAAGCAAAAACGATTTGAACCTCGCATACATCTAAATTTAACTTACACCTGTGCTTATATTGCTGCTTAACTTGAAAATTATGAGTTACCAATGAAGTTTCCACCTTCACTTCCTCCTTTGAGTTTCTTTTGAAACTTAGATTCAATTTATAAACATAAAATCCAGCGAAGACGGTAAAATACCGAATCCAAACCTTAGCAAACCATTCAGGGCCGGCCTCCCTTGACAAATATCTGCAGGGCGGATCAAAATACATGCATCCCTGCATCATTAATACGGGTTAAATAAATCAGACCCATATAGAATTCAGCTTTCTTCTGATGATTCATTTGCAAAAACAAGAGAGAGAAAATGATCAAAAGAAGCATGTACCCCACAGACTTATGGAAGGAACCAACAGATCTCAGAATCCGAGCTAGAAATGCACAGATTTTTGGACCTGAATTTAGATCTCTATATCGGAGAGATTCCTGAAACATCAAAAGCCATTCAAGTTTCCAACATATAATGATGCCTTCTGCCTTGTCTGCAGGGGTTGCTTCCCATGGGAGTGAACCAGACAAAGTGCGGCATTGTGCCCACATGTTTTTTTAAAATGATGTTCAGGTAAAAAGTTATGAGCAATAGCAGGGGATTGGCCGTGGTTGGTAGGGAGAATCGAGAATGAATCTGGCCCAACATGCGGGAACAAAACAGTTGCATGTCCTAATCTGCCTCAATTTCACGTCTAAATCAGGCACTGGCGGTGTAAAGATGAAGCATGGCAAAGTTAGCAGAATCATGAAACTGAAACCGTCCGAATCTATTGGCCAGATATACATTTTCACCAAAAATAAAGATAATATTCTGTAGATTGAAGTAACAATGCGGGTAATAAAAAACAAATACAAATTTTTTATTGCAACATTATAGGTAGTTTCAAAGCATAAAAAGAAACATATGCAACTCATCTTTAAGGGCTCTTTACCTGCACTAAGGTGTATTCTTCAAAGGAAGTTGGATCCATCTTTTATTTTCAATTTTAAGATGATGTGAACTTAAGCAAAGCTTGCAAATGGCATTACTGGATTGGAATAATTTGATGTAAATAAAATTGTTTCTTGCCTTATATATTAGACCACAATTATGTTAAAAACTTTTGCTTGACTAGCTCGTTAAAATGCGTAGTATTTTCCTCCACTTCTTCTCAAGAGATATTCCATTTTCTCAATCATTGCATTCCTTGAAAATACGAACTATGGTTTTGTGAATCTTTTAATAACCATCTAATGTTCCTTTTCAAGATTAGACATAACCTACTTATAGCTCCCATTGCATATGCAATATTAAGCCTAGTATAGACCATTGCATACATGGGACTACCTACAACATTAGCATAGGAGATTTTGCTCATTACCTCTATTTCTTCATTTTTTCCAAGGCATTTTTGCATGGATAATTTCATGCTTATAGACAATGGAATATTTATCAACTTATAATCCTACATATTCAATTTTTCTAAAACTTTATTATTATAGGCAAATTGATCAAGTCATAAATTTTGATCTTTTTTATCTCTTTTAATTTCCATGCCTAAGATACTCCTTGCAATACTAAGGTCTTTCATCTCAAATTGAGATGACAGCTGAAATTTCTACTTAGAAATCTCTTGCATATTATTCCATCTTATTAAAATATCATCAATATGAGTGACAGAGTAGATCCTCAACTAGATTCAACTAGTAGTATTAAACATTGATGAGTGACAGAGTAGATCCTATGTCCAACCATACAGATCACAAACATTCATGCACAATCCAATCGAATTCCGTGAACTTGAACTAGCAAGATGTCTTAGATAACTAAAAGTGAGATTGTTGATCGTTGTCTTCTCAATCACAACTTATGTTAGTTCAAGTAGTATGGTTAGGATGTATAAGGATTTCATTATTATTTAAAATATTAAAATTTTTAAAAGATTAAAATATTAAACTAACTAACTAAGTGTAGAAAATAAGTTTAAACTAGATTCAACATTGAGTATTTATTTCCATTTTCCACACACATCCTAAAGTTATACTAATATCATTGATGAGACGCGACCTGCATGTGCCGCGATATCGCATAAATAAGAGGCGGCACTCCCTTCATTTCCCAATCCTGGCTAGAAGTAGCGAAGCTCTGGCAGATTGATCACTCCAGAGTTAGAATTTTTCCCATGTGCCCGCAGTAGGAGTCCTAGAGTGAACAGCTCTTTATTCGAGCAGCTTGTAACTTGAACCCAAGTTGTGTACGGCAATAAAGACGAACTTGATTGGATAAACCTTGCAGCACGTGGTTTCATTTATTGCTTTCATTTACTGCTTTCCTAGTGCGTTCAAGTACGACTTGATTACGAGCGTCTACGGACGTGTACGGCTAGTCAAGGAATCGGCTGCTTGACGCAATGCATGAGTACGACTCAATTACGAGCATTGGATGCTTGGTAACCCAGTAGCGTATTCCAGGATTCTGCGCTTGGTAACTCCCGGGTCTAATGTGTACGGCTAGTTGAGGAATCGGCTGCTCATTGCTAGGCTAGATCGTGTGATAAGTACGACTTAGTTACGAGCACCCACGGGTGTGTACGGCTAGCTAAGGAATCGGCTGCTTATCACACTTAAGCTAAATAGGTGCCTCAGTACGACCACTTTGAGCACTTGCGTTACGTGTGGCGATCCCAGTAACGATTAGCGTTTGGTAAGCCACAGTTGCATAGTTCAGGGTGTGTCCGGTAAGTGGGAACGGATGCTAACGCTAGTTAACTTAGACTTAGGACATTAGTTAGAGTTAGTTAGTTTCTCAACCCTTTCCCTTGATAGCATAGGAGATAAGCCGAAAATACCAAAAAAATCACATACCTCAGACTTGCTTAACCATACACCGTGACACTTACAAGCAAGCCCGGGAAGACAACAAACGATTAACCCCAAGTGATTCTTGTGGTGTTAAGGCATTTAGTCTGCGGAGTTCGACCGGATTGCGCGTGCACGCTCGTATTCGTATGGTTGAGTGTAGGGGTACCTCGCCACTCATCAATCACCAAGATACTAGGTATTTACTACTAGACATACTAAGTGTTCGTTGCTAAAATGACAAAACGTTAATAAATTATGTTTGAAGTGGTCATACTCAAGCACTATTATAGAATAAAATATTTAATTCCTAACTTGCATGAAGGTAGAGGGCATGTAAAGTAAAGTGCAAGAAAGTAGATTAAGTGTTAGTCTGAATGTTGCAATGGAGAAAGCCAATCTAAATTTTATTACTGCCATGCATATGTGTCCAAGTACATAGTACACTTAAATAAAATTCCATATAATTAGTTTAATCCATGGTGTAGGCATTCAAAGAAGAAAAATTCAAACTTTCATGAAATGAAATTGCAAGAGTTCGACTATGTTATTGACCAAAAGGTGTTGTAAACATGGTGGGTGTATGCATTTTTATAGGAAAAAGACAAGATAGAGTCAACACATCCTAGGATGTGTCAACACATAAGCATTGATGAGGCTATATCGACATAGCTAAAGGACTTAAGTTTCATCATACGCCTATGACTAACTAAAAACTTGTCTGAAAGTGAACAAAAGTGGAACCTTGTTATTTATAAAATTTGGAGAAGTATGGAACTACTTACTGACTAACAAACTTGACAAGACATAAGTGCCATATTACAACAAAATTACTTGAGTGCTTCCAGTAAAGCTTGAAAAAATTAGGCACTTAACAAAAAACTAGACTGGCTGCTATGTGCAAAAGTGAGTCAAGGTGGATGCTTTAAGTGGTGCTAAGAGGTAAATACTCCTAAGGTTTTGGTGGATGCTTCTCCTACCTAGATTTTATTGGTGGTCTAAGTTGTCCTATTATTTTTGTTACTTCTTTTGTCATCTAGAAGCCATCTAATAATGCCTTCATCTTCTCTTCCTTGCCCTTGGGGTCATTGATAGTTTAGGCAACATCACCTAGACAAGATGGTGTAACCACATTTCATGGAAAAGAAAAAGAAGAGAATAGTTTCTTCATATTCACGAACTAGGTTGCAAATTGTTTGCACTCAATGTCAAATGCATGCATTATGTTTTGCAGCTCCTGATGGCTTGCCATTCAGTTTGCTAGGTTCTTTGTGATTGATTGATAATCTTCAAACTTAGAATTAAGAACTTTAAGCTTTACATTAGCTATCTCTAGCTTTTGCGTAGTTTCCTTATGGGGCTTGAACTTCACCTCATACAAGAGCTAGGAGCTAGCAACATGCTTTTCCAATTTAGATCTTGGCCTTCCTATAGTCAACATCATCAAATTCGCATAATGGAGGTTGGCTAACTCCATATATTCTATCATTCTTCAATTTAGTGCTTCTTCATACAAATTTCTACTTGATCGTATGCATTTAACCCATCAAAGATGGGCTACCATACATTGCCATATTATTGGAGCTACTGGAGGGCATCATTCATTTTTATCTTACTAGTTTGATCTCTTTCTTGTTTACCTCCATGAGCATGTTGACATGGTACCTATACTAATTTTTTACATTCTTGTATTTTAGGACCTCATTCTTCCAAATGCTCATCTCAATAGCTGTTTTTTAATGAATGGTGTGCATATCTTTCATTGATAAATTTCTATTTTCTACAACCAACCTCCTAATATCCTAGTTTACTCTAGCAAGTTGTTCTCACTACTACTTAAGATATTCTTCTATCTATTCTTTTTGTTTCTCTATCTTAAGTAGGCACCAAATTTCCTTTATTAGGTTCTTATTATCACAGTGCATCTAGATGAGATCGTTATTGGTGGTATGCAACATTATGTTTAAGTAGGCTACATCTTAAATGATCCTTTCTTTTTCTTCCTCAACCATGCACTATTACTCTTGAAGCTTTTGAAGAGCTTCATCCCTTGTCACCCATGGCTAGAAGATGGTTGGATCCACTAGAAGTGATATGAGTTTAGTAACTTTAACTACCAACCATTGATTGATGGTGGTAGCCTCTTGAGGATATGCTTCTTTGACTAGGAGCTTACCCCTTCATTCTAGTGATTCCAAATGAGTAGCTAAAATATCTTCTTAGATATTAAATATCTCTGAAATTTGTTGTCTGATTTCCACCTATCATTGTAACACTTCCTCATGTTGCACAGTGGTCATTCCCTTACTTTTGATTCCTACAAACACTTTAATGTCTATCATAGTAGCAATATTAAGCATTGGTATTGCAAGAACCCTTAGAGCCTCTCCAATTTGGTTTGTGACCACCTCACCTACTGTCTCTTGACCCTTCTATGGCATGACCAAGACTGTAGCACATTTCCCTTCTTCTAGGACCATAGAGAAATCTATGATATTGCCTGAGATTTTAGGAATTTATTCATATTATAATTATATCACAACTTCCCTTGTCGTAAGGTTGGTATGAATAGTTGCTTGGATTTTTTATGAGGAGAACATGTTGCCTAAATCATCTAATGGCTAGCTAACAGTTCTAGAAACCTCGTTCAAATGACTTATGATTGGATGATAGACAAATGGATCAACACCACTTCCAAATGCTTGCTATTGCTACTACTTCCTAAGTCATATTAGGTGTTCTTTGGCTATAGATATTTCTCATACAAGTGATTGCAGTGGTGGTGCTTTCTCTTGGAACTTTAGTGATATCTTCTTTTTCATCATCTTCTGCCAAGATGTAGTAGGAGCCTTGTGGAGCATGTCATTGGCATAGTAAGCTATCCCTTCTCTTTTGTACAATTTTCTAATAAGACATAGAAAGGGGAGTGTCTTCTCATCCTTCTTATTCTCCTTAAATCACTTTTCTATCTCTAGGAAAATCAATTGAGGTAGGTTGATAGGAAATTTTGCACTTAGAGTAGTGCATGCCATGGTGGAGAAAGAGGTGATCTTGCTTGGTCATATTATTGGATTTAGGTAGTAGGGCACAATCTTAAAGTATATTCTCTCCACCTTGGTCCACTCCATAGCACTATTACATCCATTTCTTCTTTAACTTTGTGTCCTCTTGAATAGACATCTCTACAAGTTTTGCCCCAAGATTAGGCAATTCCAAGGCCTCTGCTATGGCCTGGCCTCCACCAAGTAGAAGATGGTAATGTCCTTGATTTTGGCTATTGCATCTCTTGACAATTATTTCAGAAGAGATATGTCTCTTCGAGATACCATTTCCCACTAGTGGAAATAGTGGACCAAAGTGAGGATACCTGTAACTATGCTTGGACCTTCTCAGATGCAAACTCAAGGAATGATCCAAAGCTTAGCTCTTAGACAATTGTACTCTAAACCTTCTTTTTGTAGATCCTTTTAAGGCATGCCTTTGTTAGAGTCACTTATAGGTTTTGCTTAGGTTTGCATGCTTCAACCTACCTAGATTGTCTAGTTTTAGTGGTGGAAATTTGTTGGATAGATTATAGCTCTAGTTTCTCTCTTATTGGTCCAATAGCATGTTTTGCTTTGACTCCTTATTCTACTTGCTATTATTGTTGTTCTTGCCCTCCTCTTGGGTGTCTTTTCCTCAATTATAATGATCCATCTACTTGAGGACCTTACTTAGGAACCATATGCAATCACATGAATAACTATAGATTAGACTTTAGTTGCATGGGTACAAACATAAGTACCCTTTGATCATCCATGCGTTAACCAAATTTTAATGGATATGGCTCTAACACTCTTTTTAAGTGATTGCAAATTTTAATGGTTTTAAAGTTCTAAAGTAGTTAGGTTCTTTAATTTTCTATTTTATTAATTAATTTATCATTATGAATGTCTTAGTTGTTCTTATCTACCTATCTTATTAAACTATGGGATGTTTGACTTTATTGGAAAATTAGATGTTGAGTGATCCCACGACACAAAGCTTAGCTCTAGGAGCTCATACAATCAAAAATGGATTGAATTGGATATTTGGAGGATAAGTTATCTATAAAAACCTCCTTCCTAAACTTGAGAAGATGGAGAGCATTATGTTGGGTAAAAATCTCTAATGAAATGATTGGCCTTGGTAAGAATAAGATAACGAACAAACAAACTTGTAGTGAAAGGAAACAAGGAACCTAACATGAAGCCATGACCCAAGAAAAAAAAGACAATAACTAAAAAGAAAAAGAAAAAAAAATGCATGAATATAAAATCATGATATATATAAAAACATATATGCTAGAAATAAAATCTAACTAGAAAGAGAAGAACATGTATATACACTGCAAATCTGAATTTCTAGGATAAATATATAAATGACATAAAATCATAATTCTAATCCATATATCATTCATAAATTAAGATAGAGGAAACAATTTCTAATACAATGCTAAAAAGCCAAATACATAAATAACCAAAGCCTAGATTGGAACACAATATCATCGTGCTCAAAACAAGTCAGTGAACCATTCTAGATCTCCCATGTTCTTCCAATCTAATCAACCTTTAAATAAAATGGGTTATCAATATAAAATTGAGTGAGAAACCTTGGAATCATCTCCACCCGATGAATGAGTAGATATCATGGAAGTTAGAAGAAGCATGGCTAACCTACAAAACATGTTAGCTTAAGAACATTTAAGTAGTTATACAAACATACAACTAAACATCTAGTTATCAATAATAACCAAACCAAGATTTGCCCACTCCAATTGATACCACAAACAAGGAGTCTATCATGCACTATACTCAGTGTCAAATATGTGTGTTATGTTATCATGTGTACTTGCCAAATGCCATACCTAAATATATTGGTACCAAATATCAAATTACCAAGCACTTGAATTTATTATTATTCTTAAATAGAAAATGAAGCTTTACCTAGGACATCACTTCCAATGTTCCCTAAGCATACTTGTGCTAGAGGTATTACCTAGGATATCACCTCTAACATTTTGGAGGCATTAAACCAAAAAGGATCAATGAGCCATGGAGTTACTCTTTGGCATAGGATGGGGCCTACAAAAAAAGCCATATTGATGCATTCGAATGGGGTGTTAATCATCAAACCATCTCCTGGAAGTCCATCTCCTACCAAGCACACAATCTTAGTGCGAGCTTCATCATCTAGAAAACTAACAAACATACAACATGATATCCAAATTAACAATGGAGAGGAACAACAACACAAACTAAAGAAATCCATCTTATTAAAGAGATGCAACAGTCCAAGGAATTCTTACAAGGATCCCAATCCCAAGAATCACATGATACCAATAGATCCAAATCAAATACATGAAATCCAACATCACCATAAGTCAAATCCAACATCCAAGGGATCTTACATATCTCATTCATATTCCAAGATATCAAAAAAATTCAAGGAGAGAAAACATGATCATAGCCTGTAACAAATTGATTGAGCCACAACAATGGAAAAATCAAAATCACAAACAATCATAACCCTCATATGGATCAATGCTCAAACCAAGAAATATCTACATAACTAAGAAGGTTTATCAAAAATTAGGACCCAATGAGAAGACTAATAAGATTAACATGGGAGAATGCTTGTATCAAGGTAGAAATCCAAAATGATCAAGAAAAGAAATCATAAATCGATCAAAGTTTAAACCAATAAACAATCATCCAAATAAGGGAAATACATACAACATATGAAGATCCAAATAAAAACATAATCAACACAACATAGGTGAAAGATTTGAAATAGTTTTAGGATGTTTTTGAGAGAAAAAAACCAAGTTTTGGCCTAAACTTGATGCCAAATACTAAGGACAAGCTTGTTTTAGAATTGAGTTTTTAGGAGAGATATCTTTAGAAGTTTAGAGACATATCTAGGAAGTTGAAGATGTCTCAGGAGAGATGTTTCTAGGTTGGGTGAGACATCTCTGATAGTTGGAAGACATCTCTAGTAGGAAAGAAATGTCTTAGGTGAGACATCTATGTGTTGAGAAAGACATCTATGCTAAAGAACATATGTTTCTACTAGGGTGGAGACATCTTTGAAAAATTTGAGACATCTACCTGGGGTTTTTGGCTCAAAGGAAAGACATTTGGTAGAGGTCATGGTCATCTTGTTCAAGTAGGAAAAGACTAGGAATCAACCATGAAAGCACCAAAATAATGGGGAAGTGATGAGTGGCGAGGTACCCCTACACTCAACCATACGAATACGAGCGTGCACGCGCGATCCGGTCAAACTCCGTAGACTAAATGCCTTAACACCACAACAAACACTTGGGGTTAATCGTTCGTTGTCTTCCCAGGCTTGCTTGTAAGTGTCACGGTGTATGGTTAAGCAAGTCTGAGGTATGTGATTTTTTTGGTATTTTTGGCTTATCTTCTATGCTACCAGGAGAAGGGTTGAGAAAACTAAACTAACTCTAANGTACACACCCATGGGTGCTCGTAACTAAGTCGTACTTATCACACGTTCTAGCCTAGCAATGAGTAGCCGATTCCTCAACTAGCCGTACACATCGGACTACTACTGGGATTACCAAGCGCAGAATCCTGGAATACGCTACTGGGTTACCAAGTAGCCAATGCTCGTAATTAAGTCGTACTCATGCGTTGCGTCAAGAAGCCGATTCCTTGATTAGCCGTACATGT
>MNCI01006710.1:95259-109851 GCA_015680685.1 Gnetum montanum | reverse complement strand
CGCGATATCGTGTACGCGATATCGCGGCCCAGTGCATGTCGCGTCTCATCAAGAAGGGTAGAAAAATCCTAGGAAAAGAGATTGACAACCCAAGAATAAGAAGTAGCAAAGATCAAAAGCAATCCTAAGACTAAACTAGGAACTCCAATTGATAAAACCCAAGACTAGGAATCTTAATATGAAAAGATTGATATGCATATATCAAGATCACCATATGAATATTGGAAGGAGGAATATGAACAAGATTGATATGCAAATAGGAAATCATACTAATCATGACAAGATCATAGCAAGCAAAAAATGAATTTGAGCAAAATATCAAGATGAATGAAAATTCTTGATTCTTTAAATTAACCATTGAATGAAACTAAACCACATATCTTTCTAGGTTCATGATCACATCCAAACAAGAATTACGATAGTTCCAATCATGCTATAACAATCAATACAACCCATCAAAATAGCAGATCCCAATCCCACAAAATTGTTGAAATAATGCTTACAAAACCTATACCCAAAATCGATGGAAAAAATAATATAATTACCATTAATTATGCATACAAAATCATCGAAATTGCATTTTAAGCATTCAAGCAATACCCATTGGCTCTCGACATCATCATAAGATACAAAAGTAATCCATATAAGATCCATCTCATGAATGTGCACAAACCTATAACCATAAATTGAAAGGGGCCAAGATTACACATCTCTAAATTTGCATGACAAAAATCCACATGAGAGGAGAGCAAAACAACAAAAATCCAAGCAATCCACACAACCAATCCATAATCCACTAGCATTTAATCTCCCACAGTACCTCTTTCATACCATCAAACGGTGTGGAAAGAATGAACTGTGGAAGTTTTAATGAAGATTAACAACAATTATGGAATTAGAGAAAAAACCAATTGCTAAAACAAATACAAAACCAAAAGAATATTACCAACAATCATATCCATCTCATACGTAACTTTCTCTTTCAGTCATGTATTTCTCACACATTCTAAAATAATTAAAAGAGAACATGTCATTAAAAAACCACTATGCCAAAAATATGCCATATCCTCTCGTGAAAAAATAAAATTATTTAATTAATTATTAAATATATAGCTACCAATCCCACATCATAAATAAGGTCATACAAATACAATCTATAGAAATCAAGCAAACCATTGCATGCCATGCTCCCAAAAAATCCACATGAGGTCCTGCCACACTCAACAATAGGGTTAGTGCACATCTGTTGAGTGGTACAAATATACATATAAAAGAAAACATCTATATAAATACCAAAGATATGCAATATCACTAATACACTCAAGCATCTCAAAGTACTCCATCATAAAATATGCTAAACCAATAACATGCATAAAATACACCATAGGTGTAAGCATCATAAATTCTTAAATACCATATGTACCAAGGATATAAAAAATTCAGGTTGTTACATTATGATTCTTGGAAGATGTTGGGCTAACAAAACTACAAAAACTCCTTGTGTGTTGGAATGCAAATGATGAATATTTGGCTATGTATCACATATATGTATAGAATTTTTATATTGTGACAATGGGGATGCATCGACCTATCCAATTATGTTGATGCGGCTAATTGACAAAATTTTTCCTTTGTAACTAAAGTTGTGAATTATGGAGCAATCTAGGGGTCAAATGAGAGCTGAAAAGAAGATCTAGGTTTGAGGACAATAATTATGAGGTTCCAATGAAGGTTTATAGAGCTATAGAATCTTGAACAATATAAAATATGGGTTTATCTTGCCCAAGGAAATGTATGAGAAAATGGAATTTTTGTTGCAACAATAGTCACTTTTGTGGAATTGCAATGATTAAAATTATTGAGCTCATTTTATTATGTGATATTCCATGGCTTTAGAGAAAAAGCTCGATATATCCATGTAGTATAGTTGAGTTGGATGAAACACATTGTATAAAGAAATAAATATTCTCATTAAGATTTCATAAGAATTTGAGGGATATGCAATAGAAAATTACTTAGAGCTATATTTTTGATAATGTGAAAAATAAACCCTAAGTGGAAGAAAAAATTCTAAGGAAAATTTTTGCAGAAATGATAAAAGGATTAGATCCATTTCATTCAAGTTCTTCATTTAAGTATGAAGATTTTAAAGCCTAGCAATTAACTTGGAGGATTTCAATTTGTTAATTATATAGGTTCATTAAGTTGGAAGAATTCAGCTTTCGAGCTATGCACAGAATAATTATATTAGCATCCAAAGAAAGAGCTTGCATGAACATAATCTAACCCATAAGACTAATCTTTAAGTTATTAGCTAATCCTCTAACTATTGGAATTTGGATTCACAGGGTTGAAAGAATTGATCTTGGCTCAAAGTAAAGCAAACATTAACACAAATAGTTAAGCATAGGTTACAAGGAAAAGAACTTATCATTCTAAGAGGGTTATTCTAAGGCAAATTAATGTTGCCATATCAAATTTGTAGCTATAGTGGATTCATAGAACCAAAAATTGGTCCTACACAGAATTCTCAAAATGGTTCTACAAGTCATGTCATCATTGAAGGAAGGGGCTTAAACTGAAATGTTGCTCATAGAATAGAATCTGGTTCTATTAATAAGCACACAAGCGTTTTTGCCAAGTTAGCTTCACTCAGACGGAGAGGTTCATAGAGTGAAAATATGAATGTACAAGAAAGTGCACTTTTTAGCTCTTCCACATTAGTTCATTATGTTATAGTAATTCATAGAGTTAAAAAATGGTTCTATGTAGAACCTCTTCCACATAAGCTCTCTAGCTAGCATGTGTTCGTACAATTGAAATCTAGTTCTACTAGGTAAAGCAGAATGGTTCTACAAGTCACTTTGTCATTAAAAAGAGAGCACAAAGAAGAGTGTTGTTTGTAGAACCAAAATCTAATTCTACAAGTGAGCATGTCAGTGATTCTATCATGTCAACTCTTTTGTGAAGTGTTTTCATAGAACCAAAAAGTAATTCTACAAACAAATGGTTAGAATAGTTCTACATGACATGATAACTTCTTTGTAGAATGGTTTAGTAGAACCAAAATATGGTTTTACAACAAGCTCACTTTTCTACTCTACCACATTAGCACTAAAAAGTCAAATTTTGAAGAGCTAAAAAGTCACATCTATAATAGGTTCTTGGGATATCATGTCATGTCAACCCCTTTGAAGAATGATTAGATGAAAGCTAATTTTGGTTCTACAATAGGGTTAAAATCAATTCTACAAGCCACATCATCAGAGTCTATTTTTATAAGCTTGCACGTAACACTTGAATTTAGCTTTGCCCGCCCTTTGCGCGTCTTTTGAACGCCTATACGGCTTCNTCCAAAAAAAAAAAAAAAAAAAAAATTTAGCTTTGCAAGAAAGTGCTAAATTTGGTTCTACCACATAAGTTGTACAACCAATTTATAAACTAAAACTTAATATTATATAGAAGTTTTAAATTAACTATGCCATGTCAACTTTTATGTAGAGAAAATTTATAGACTTAAAAATCATATCTATGAAATCATTTTACTACTTACAAAGGGTGCATAGGAAATAGTTAGCCTCATTTCCATACTAACTCATAGAAATAGCTCATAAAGTTGAAATTCAACTTTATAAGCATTTTTAAATTTTAGTTTTACTACTAGGTTAGCTCTAGGAGAGCACATAAGGATGAATCTTGAGGAAGATTTTCCACATAAGTTATTCAGTAAGGAAGGTTCATGGAACCAAAATTTAGTTCTACAACAAAATGCTAAAACAGTTCTATAAGTGAGCATGTAATTGATTTTGCCACATTAGCTCTTTTATAGAACGGGTTCGTAGAACCAAAATTTAGCTCTACAAAGAACCTGATTTTTAGTTCTACCACATCAACTTTTAAAATTCAAGAGGTTTGAAAAGCCAAAAGAGTTTTTTCTAGAACAAGTTTTTCAGAAGCCTTGCCATGCCAACTTTTATGTAGTGTAGGATTTTTAGAATCAAAAATCGTTATACGAACAAGTTCTAGAAATGATTTTATGAGCCACATAAGTGCCAAAGTATAAAGTCTAGACATGGGACCTACTACATATTATTCTAGACATGATAGATTAAAATTTTAATCTAACTTAGAGAATTTAAAAAGAAATCAAAAGCCATGAAAGCTTAAGATGGAAGAGATGCTCATAAAATCAAAAAGTGTTTATAGTAATAAGATCTACAAGTAAGCTATGAAGCCATTCTACCACATCAGCTCCCTTGTAGAGAAAATTTGTAGAGCATGAAAATGGCTTTAGAAAAAGCTTTGAATGGGTTCTATGAGCCACATCAGATCTCATCTCAGGCCACAAAAATGTACAATTCTAATTTACACACATGCACATAATTTTTTTTAATCTAGCTCAACAAATACAAAGAACATAAGACAACACATAAAATCAAAAATTAGTTCTACAGAGGAGCTTGAATTCATTCTTTCATGTTAGCCTTATCTTATTGAGTGAAAAATAAAGAAAGGGAATTATTTGTTAAAAGAAAATGGATTAAGAAATTAGCTTTCAAATCCATAAGCTTTAAATAACACTAATAGGGTAGCTCAATATCATCAAAGCATATCAAGGGGAATTTTTCATAGCTTGTCCCCAAGTGAGTGAATTAAAAGAAGAAGCTATGAGTATTAATAAACAGAAAAAAAAGCCTAAGAACTACTAGCAATTAGGGCTATTAGCAATAAGAGTTGAGAATTGAGTAAGGCTACCATTGAAGTAAAAGAAAACATCTCCAAGGTCTTTTTTTTTTTTGAAGTCAAGCTAAAATATATCACAACGAAAAGGAAGATCACCCTAGAAGTTCCAATATGTGGATAGTTATGTTTTCTCAGAATATTTGTAGAAATTCAAGCTAAATATTTACTAGCTTTAGCAATGGATTAACATTGTGTAGCTTGAATTGGAAGTGAAAGAAAGTGACATTTTCAGCTTTGATCAGGACCATAATTGGGTAGAGAAAATATGGCTTAGCATGGTAGAAACAATGGAATACCAGTGGGAGATTTATGAGAAAACAAGCCTTCACAAGCTATGTTTTAGGCCAAGGATAAACATTATAAAGGATGTTTTGAATTAGCTAATAGTAGATACTATATACAAAAAAGATAAGCTTCATTTCAGGAGAAATACAGAGCAATATATTGATATCAGTGCTAACAAGACCTACTAGTCTTATAAAGTCCAACATTACAGAGATAGAAACCCGCTAATCTAATGAAGAAGCACTTAGTGGAAAATCTTGGACTCACCCTGAGATTGAGAAGATCATTAGGCTCCCTCTGGTTAATTTAGCAAAAGCTTGGAGATATTGGAATGCCATTCTAAAAGCTTTAGAACCAAGGTTTTCTCATAGAGTTTTTATTTTAGCATTGAATTTTAGTTTTGACTGAGAGATTAATTTAGTTGCAGTTTTTCATGTTTGGGCTTGGGTAGTCATAGAAAATAAAAACCCTTTCTTCTGTAAACAATATATAAATGATGTGTTATAGAGTAGCCTAGTTGAAATTCATGAACAAGGGACTCAACTAAGTCTAAGTTAATTTTTGATGGATTATTTATTAAGTAAGGTTCCCCATCCTAAAAGAACAACACCAATTTTTGTTTCACTATGCAATAGATAGAAGATCCTACCCTAAATACCTCTACTATGAATTCTTTCTAGTTATTTATCAAAGAAGCTACTTTAACTCTCAAGATTTAGAATTCCTAATGAACTATGTTAACCATTATTTGATTAAGTTTATTTTGGAAGTCTTTCCATCAAGAGTCAACCAACAAGTTATTGATGAGATAAAGGATAAATGCTATGGACCAATCTTGTTGTATGCTAGGTACATCCAGATTTTGATAGTTGGTTTTGAGGGAAAAGCTTTCAAAATACCTTGATTTGTGGCCTCTTATCCAGCAACATTGGAAGTTGGAAGGAAAATGGGAGAAAGTCCCTTAAGACATGATTATATTCATAAAGAGGTATTTTCTCCAAAGTTTGGCTATTGAGAATTCAGCAATGCAAACACATAAGGGGACCAACAAGGAGATACAAAGAGTAATGTGACTTTCCAAAAGCCTCAAAGAGAATATATTCTACTATTAAGACACGAAATGTCCATTAGATTGATGAAACAAATATGATTTATCTAAGGGATATTAATAGAGAAGTGAACTAAGCCAATGAACAAGCTTTAGAACTACTTAAAAGAAGTCTATTAGCAAAACTCCCACCCTCTACCTATGATCAGCTAGAAGTTGAAGTTTATAAATTGATGGATAGCAAAGATCGCTCTTTAGTAAGGGATTTCTCTGATGAACATTTAGCATTATTAGAAGAAAATTATTTTTTCTTGAAGTTGTTAGAACTAGAAGAGGCTATGCTTGATGAAAGGTTTCCACTTAGTGGAACAGAATATGCAAGAGTAAAGGTAGCTACAAGGACAAGGTTGAAAAGAATAAGGATCAATATAGAGCAACAAAGGTCAACAGAGCTACAATAGTAGAAACTATTGGAGTAATAGAAGCTAATAGAGCTACAACAATTGTAGTAGTGTAGGAACACCTCTCCCAATTTATTTGTGCTTTATTTACAAGTTGTTTTTGCAAGTTTCATGCTTAAAGAATACTTGGATAAGTGTGCCCTATTTTTGTGTATCTTCTTATGTTGATTTTTGTTGAAGATGATTCCTAGATGTTTTGACATGTTTTAGGGTGTTTTGGACTCATTTTGATGAGCCTAGGAGGTTCTAGCATCTATGGGAACTTGTTTGGAAGCATCCAAGGTTCTAGACATCAAAAAAAGCATTTTTGTATTTAGCCCTACAAGTGGGACGTCCCATTAGAAATTGGGACATCCCAGCTAATATATCTAACTAGAATTTGGGACATCGTAGTACTAGATGGGACATCCTAGAAAAAGAATAAATGTCCCAACTGAGAGCTAGGTTTTTCTAGTAGATATCTTAGCAAAGCTAGAGTTGACCCAAATGAATGAGAAAACTTCCAAAAATGCTCATCTCAATTCAAGAAATAGCTAGAACGCGATGGAAAAAGATGGAAATAACCAAGAAGAAGGTGAGAAGGCATGGGAAGCATCCGGAAAACCTTAAGATGAGTTGAGAAAAGGTTTTTAGGGTTCTTATCTTCTGGTTTCACATAAATATTGATGTATTCATCATTTTTGATAGAAAATGAGTGGGAGAAAATGCTCCTGAGTGTGGAGAGCTAAGAAAGAGAGAGTGGGTGAGCATATTGAGTGAGTGTAAATAGTGATTGTAGCTCCAAGATTAACTTGTATTGTATTGATATATGTGTTCTATTCTCTTGTATATCACTTATAAGTTGAGATCTTAGTCTCGAGTTGTGGGAGAGATTTCTATTGGTTGTGTCTTGCATTAAGAATAACCATTGTGTGGTTGTAGAGCCTCATGCTCTGCAATATTGATTAAGTTGATAGATTTTGGCTACTTGTGGATTTGTGTGAATTCTATTGTAATCTTTTAATAAATTAATTGAAGATAGCTAGTTTTCTTATTTTCTAGCATAAAGTTTGTCTTTGCATAATATTTGGATTTAGTGCATTGAAGGTGATTTAATTATTGGAGTTAAACTACTCTAGCATTATTGGTATTATAGCCTAGTTTTATTGTTACTTGGATTTTGGTTGAGGATTTTGTGAATTTCAGATGGCACCCAAGAAGAAATAAGTGCAAGCTTTGAATTTTGACATGGAGAGCATGAAGTCTACCTTCTAGATGATGGTTGCTCAATTGGATGAAATTAGCGAGAAGGTGGATGGACAAGCCAGTCCTAACCATATCCAAACCTAAGAAGGTGAAGAGCATGTATGTTTAGATGAAGCAATTTCACAGCCTAGTAGAGATGGAGTAGATGAAGAGGAAGGATAATCTAGCTATGGAAGTGTCAAGAACCATCAGCCATAGATTCCAATGGAAGGGAATTCTATTCCTCAAATGATAACTCCAAGGACTCTAGCGATGTGTAATACTTCTCCAAGCAAGCTTGACAATGAAGATAAGGCAAGGCTTGCAAGAGTGTTCAAAATTGCCTCAAGACTTTCGTATATAGAGTTAAAGACTTTCAACAGTGTAGATGGAACCAATGCTTTTGCAAGTTGGTTGAAGGCACTTGAGAAGCATTTTTAGTTGGTAGAGGTACTGAATAAATTGAGGGTACCTATTTTTGAATTCATATTAGAAGGTATGGCTTCTACTTGGTGGGAAAAGGAATCCCAAGATTATGAAAGAAAAAATGGTCAACCCATCAGAGATTGGGATCTGATGAAATATAGGTTGAAGAGAGAATTCAAGTAGTCTCATCAGAGACTAGAAACCATTATGAAGTTGAAATTTCTAAGGTAAGGTGATAAGGATGTCAAGGAATTTTACATCTATGATTTATTTCATCAAGCTAAGGCAATCTAGGAGGAGTATGAGTAAGCTTCAATCTTTTTAGGAGGTCTCAAAATGGTATACTAGCAAGAGTTGTCCTATTATGAGCCACAAACCCTTAATGAGGCTTATGACTTTCACTCAAGACTAAGAATAAATTAGGTGGATTTGAAAATAGGTGAAAATAAACTTCCAAGGGAAAGAAGAAGGGATCTAGATATGATAAGGGGTCCAAGTGTAAATCTAAAGACAAGGAGGGTAGCCAAGACAAGAAGACTGAAAGAGTTGATGAGAAAGAAAAAGCCAAGAAGGGCCAAGAAAAGGGAGGCAAGGATCAAGGTCGCAGCTCATCAAAACTATAGTGCTTCAAATGTGAAGAATGGAGACATAAGCAGTGGGAATGTTCACTTCACAAGGTAGCTAAGGGCAAAGATGTGCAAACCATGGAGGTGGAGGAGACATCAAGCCAAGGTCTTTAGAGACCTCATCCTAATGCTCCAAAAATTGAGGATGTTTTTGAATTAAATTGAGGATGTCAATAGAGGAGATCATCTTGATAGGAAATTTTTTTTCAGATTGGAACTAGTTGTTTGCTTAGTGGGAAATGGATTCATGTTTTGATTGATGGGGTAGTCAAAGAAAATGTTATTTCTTCTAGGGAAGTTGCTAGATTGGTTTTGGTAACTAATCCTTATCCAAGACCCTATAAGGTGCATTGGTTGTTGATGGGCGGCAAGGTATCCCTACACTCAACCATACGAAAACGAGCGTTCACGCACGATTTGGTCAAACTTCGTGGATAGGCTAGTTGTGGTATCTAGATCGTTACACGTTGATCGCAGTTTGCTATCTTCCCACCTGGATTAGTATTTGCTTTGTCACGTATTGTTTAGTCTAGAGTGAGGGGTATGATGTGATCCTAAATTAGTGCTACTCCTAGAGACAATGGAGAATAATCTTGATTAAACTAATGAGTAATAGGAAATGAGTCTAAGCTAACCTAAGTGCAATGAGCATCCGTTCCTTAATCATCTATACACATCTTGGACCTTGTGCATTACTATTATTGGGGTTACTGAGCGTAGATCCTAGGTACGCTACTGGGTTGCCAAGTAGTCACACTTAAATGCTCGTGATTAAGTCATACTCATTCCACATTTAACAACAAGAATAGTAAATGATGATAAATAAATATTAACTAAGAAAGCAATAAATATTAACTAAGAAAGCAATAAATAATAATAACAATTAAAAATAATAGTTAAATAATTAAAACTAAGTGAATGTTGCAATGATGAAGTAATCTTGATCTTTATTTTCGATCATGTGCACCTCCAAGTACATCACACTTGAATAAAGGTGCCATAAAATTACAAGCATCACACTGCGGGCATGCACTGGGAAAATATTCTATCTCCTGCAAGAACAAACTGGAAGAGCTTCACTACAACTACTCCAAAAGATCCCAAATGAGGCAGAAGGCCCTCTTATTTATAGGCCGGGATAGGTGGCTGTGTAAACGGGGCCCCGTCGACACAGGAAGGCTACGTCGACGGGGCTGTGTCAACGCAGCTGTGTATACAGGGCCCGTATACGCTGCCTAGTTGATGCATTGACTATATAGCGCTTCATCATACCCCCATGACTGAGTAAAAACTCATCCTCGAGTCAAATAAAGTGAGGAACAAGCTCAATTGAATACACAGTGGATAGGTATGGGATTATTGATTGACTAGAAATTTATTCATGCCGTAGTGGAGAATTACACAAAATTTGGACACAGAAACAGAAGACAAAACTTGCGGAAATCATGGGGTTCCCAGTAGTGGTGGCTCCTCCATGGGTGTCTTTCCTCTGTCCTGTGCATCAAGCTTTTGAGATTGATACCATTGAAGAAGCACCTAACATTTCTCCTCTTCTATTTGAGGATTATGAGCCATCCATGCTGATGCTCCAATGTTTGATGGGGTCGACACTTGTCATGTACATAGCAGCTACGGGAACACTTGATTGGCCTTGACATGCCATGTCGCAAATAGCCGTCGTTTCTCTTCATAGACTTGGGCCTTAACCTATCCTCCCTTTTCTTGGATAGATTATGTAGTAATAGGAGTTCATGATGGATGCTGAATGATTGCCTTCTACTCTGCATGTTCTACATGAGGTCCTTGGCCTCTGTCTCCCCCAGTTCGTTCGGTTGCACCTTGAGAAGGTCCTTCTTGTTGTCTTCTTTTAGGGGCCATCTATAATCACACAAAGATCAATTATTAGTAAGGTTATTTGAAAAGAGTTCAATGATTTCATACCTTATGCATTGCCTTTACTAAATGTTGAAGTCCTTACTTAGTGTGATTTTAAAGTTAGAGATTTTTCAAGGAAGTTGCCCTAAAAGTTTAATGTCAGACTTGGTTTTGAGGAACGTTTGATAAAATGATGATAAAGAAAAGAATAGATTTGGCAATGAAATACTTGGAGGTTATAAGATGATGTGGTGGTGTGTAACAAGTACAAATTACAAAAGTCACGCAAGTGGGTCCTCCCCAAAGCAGGTTCCAACCTATATGCCCTTGCGTAACCACACCTTAAGATGTCCGTAGGCATTAGAAGGGTTAAATATAATCTATACCAATGCAACAAAACACACACATGTTGATAGCACCATGATGAGGTACGAATTCAATGCTATGCAAGACACGAGTCACAAATACATGAACAGCGAGATGGAATGAATTGGAGAAGGGATTGCAGAGATTGGGACGTGAGGTAACTAACTCGGGGCACAATGAATCCTGTGTGTAAAGCATGATTAATGTGTCATTAACCCGTCGTTCCAAGATCAGGACCAAGTCCATTCCTCTAATTAGTGACATCGCATTGTTTCATCCCATGATGAGCAACTATGAGAGTACCATAATAACAAGGTGTACGATCACTTGGCATTTTGTTCAAGGGAGGAGATATTTTTGTTTTGTGGCTGATGAGTGGCGAGGTACCCCTACACTCAACCATACGAAATGAGCGTAGCATGCATGATCTGGTCAAACTCCACAGACTAAGTGCCTACACGCCCCATGGAACACTTGGGGTTAATCATTCGTTGTCTTCCTAGACTTACTTGTGGTTGTCACAGTGTATGGTTAAGTAAGTAAGAGGTATATGATTTTTATGGTCTTTTATGTTTTATCTCCTATGCTATCAAGGTGAAGGGTTGAAGAAACTAACTAACTCTAACTAATGAACTAAGTCTAAATTACCTAGCATCAGCATCCGTTCCCACTTACCGTACACACCCTGAACCGATGCAACTGCGGCTAGCAAATGCTAATCGTTGTTGGGATCACGACACGTAACGCACGTGCCCAAAGTGGTCGTACTGAGGCACTTAACTAGGAGGAAAGGGTTGAGAGAATCTAATCTAGCCTAAGTGCGATGAGCGGCCAATTCCTTGACTAACCGTACACATCCTTGTGCATGACTACCACTGGGATTACCAA
Organism: Gnetum montanum; assembly: GCA_015680685.1. NCBI lineage: Eukaryota > Viridiplantae > Streptophyta > Gnetopsida > Gnetales > Gnetaceae > Gnetum > Gnetum montanum. Next base: position 97,909 of record MNCI01006710.1, on the reverse strand, counting down.
GCGCAGATCCTGGATATGCCACTGGGTTACCAAGTAGTCACACTTAGATGCTCGTAATCAAGTCATACTCATACTGCGTTGCGATGAGCAGCTGATTCCTTGACAATCCGTACACATCCTTAGATGCTCGTAATCAAGTCGTACTCATTCCGCATTCTAGGAGTTTAAGGGTGAGAGAGAGAAAGTGATGAGTGGCGAGGTACCCCTACACTCAACCATACGAAACGAGCGTCGCACGCGTGATCCGGTCGAACTCCGCAGACTAAATGCCTTAACACCACAAGAAACACTTGGGGTTAATCGTTCGTTGTCTTCCCAGGCTTGCTTGTAAGTGTCACGGTGTATGGTTAAGCAAGTCTGAGGTATGTGATTTTTTTGGTATTTTCACGGTTTATCTTCTAAGCTATGAGAGGAAAGGGTTGAGAAGCTAAGCTAACTCTAACTAATGTCCTAAGTCTAAGTTAACTAGCGTCAGCATCCGTTCGCACTTACCGGACACACCTTGAACTATGCAACTGTGGCTTACCAAGCGCTAATCGTTACTGGGATCGCCACACGTAACGCAAGTGCTCGAAGTGGTCGTACTGAGGCACCTATTTAGCCTAAGTGTGATAAGCAGCCGATTCCTTAGCTAGCCGTACACACCCGCGGGTGCTCGTAACTAAGTCGTACTTATCATACGTTCTAGCCTAGCAATGAGCAGCCGATTCCTCAACTAGCCGTACACATCAGACTACTACTGGGATTACCAAGTGCAGAATCCTGGAATACGCTACTGGGTTACCAAGCAGCCAATGCTCGTAATTGAGTTGTACTCATGAATTGTGTCAAGCAGTCGATTCCTTGACTAGCCGTACACGTCCGTAGACGCTCGTAATCAAGTCGTACTTGAACGCATTAGGAAAGCAGTAAATAAACAACAGTAAATGAAACCACGTGCTGCAAGGTTTGTCCAATCCAGTTCGTCTTTATTGCCGTACACAACTTGGGTTTAGGTTACAAGTTGCTCGAATAAAGAGCTGTTCACTCTAGGACTCCTACTGCGGGCACATGGGAAAAATTCTAACTCTGGAGTGATCAATCTGCCAGAGCTTCGCTACACTAGCCAGGATTGGGAAATGAAGGGAGTGCTGCCTCTTATTTATAGATATGGCGGCGGGACGCGATATCGCGTACGTGATATCGCAGCCCAGTGCAAGGCGCGTCTCATCATACCCCCATGACTGAATGAAAACTCGTCCTCGAGTTCCATACAATGATATCAGGTAGGTATGGGATTATTAGGGGAAATGGAACTAATGGAATGACATGTGAACGGTCTGTATTACAAGACTTGACAAAAACTGGTGTTCATGACACCAAGGGTGACCACCTTATTACAATGACATCAGGCCACAGTTGGTAGCTGAGAGAAAAGATGAGAGAGAATAGAAGAGAAGAAGAGAGAAGAGTCTTGTTGTTGCCAACGCCTAGATCACGCCTTTCATTGTTCATCCGTAAGCACATTATCAATTCCACTCCTTGCATAGCGGCTTTAATGCTGCTCCACTCCAAGTGTTTGCTCCAGATCCATTCCGTTGTTGTATGAGGGCCATTTGCACACACAACACCATCATATATTAGCAAGGGTAATTGAATCATTAAGTAAAGCATACCTTGCTTCGGTTTAGGTTCATTGGCTAGGTTGTGGTATGGCTGATATGGATCTGGGAAAATGTAGATGATGACTACCGAAGGCATAGGGGTGAGGAAGAAAAACGAAAAAATCCAGGGCTTAGGATAAAAATTGAAAAATCAGGCCCTGTATCCCCATGACTAATCGCGAACCCCCGGTAGCATTAGAATGGAGAACGAAAAGGAGTAGGAAAGATAGGGAAAAAGGGACAACTATGGCATCGGTGAAGGGGATGTCATGATGGAAATGAACAAAAATGTGAATTAATTGCAAAATGTTAAGGAAAAGAAATTAACTAATGTTCCAAATAGGAATGTCAGTGGGTCCTCCCCAAAGCAGGCTCATGCCCTTAATGCTCTGACAATCCCACATTCAAAGAGTCTGTGGGCTCTGGGGATGTCCTTTGGAACAAGAGTTAAAGTCTTAACCGTAAGAATTTACCAAAAAGAAAACAAAGCATCAACCAAAGTATATACAATGATACAACCGGCAATGAGGTGAACCATGGAGAGAAGGATGGGAAGAAGAGAAGTGGAATGGAATCCCATGAACAAGGTGGTGTACAGCCCCTTGTGTGTTGTATGATTAATGTGACTTGGCAAATCTCATTCCAATGCAGGCCTCAAACCAACCACTTCCAGTGACTTCGCATCAATGCATTTGGTTAAACCATCCACTTAGGCAACAAGGATGCATCTTCAAAGAGCCACCACCATTCCCACGAAACAAAGGAGAGAATGGGAAGCGAGAAGGTCCTTAGTTAGAGGGAACACTTTGGTTCCATAACCAGTGCTTGCAGCCCGAGTGTTATTTCGTCTAAGGGGTGTGCTTTGAATCCTCACTTTTAGCTTTTTAGCTTCTTTTTTTTTCTTTTCTATTTTTTTTCTTTTTTTTGTTTTGTTTTGTGTTTTTATGCGTGGGGACCACACCATGCAAAGACTTCGTTATTTTTATTGTCTCAGCTTCCGATTATCG
>MNCI01006710.1:41789-88644 GCA_015680685.1 Gnetum montanum | reverse complement strand
TTGGACCTCGTGCACCACTACTACTGGGATTACCAAGCGTAGATCCTAGGTACGCTACTGGGTTGCCAAGTAGTCACACTTAAATGCTCGTGATTAAGTCGTACTCATTCCGCATTTAACAACAGGAATAGTAAATGATGATAAATAAATATTAACTAAGAAAGCCATAAATAATAATAATAATTAAACAATTAGAACTAAGTGAATGCTGCAATGATGAAGTAATCTCGATCTTTATTTCCAATCATGTGCGCATCCAAGTACATCACACTCGAATAAAGGTGTCGTAAAATTACAAGCATCACACTGTGGGCATGCACTGGGAACATATTCTATCTCCTACGAGAACAAACTGCAAGAGCTTCACTACAACTACTCCAAAAGATCCCAAATGAGGCGGAAGGCCCTCTTATTTATAGGCTGGGATAGGTGGCTGCGTAAACGGGGCCCCATCGATGTAGGAAGGCTACGTCGACTGGGCCGCGTCAACGCGGCCACGTATACGAGGCCCCGTATACGTGTCCTAGTCGACGCATTGACTATATAGCGCTTCATAATTTGTCTAAAGATTTCTCCCAAAAGGTAAGGGAACAATGTATTTTGAAATTTAAAAAGTAAAAGTTTTTATGATGTTGCGAAATGTGATGTGCTTCCAATAGATTATGCTGATGTAATTCTTGGTAGACCTAGGAATTTTGATAATGGTGCTCAGTTTAATGAAGAAAGAAATTTGTGGAGTGTTGCTAGACTTGATAGAATTCATGATTTGATTCCTATTATAGTTGAACAAGTGAGGCAGAAAAACTCACTTAATGCTTCCTTAATCCTTCTAGGAGAGAGAAAATATATTAAGAAACCCGATGAAACCAGTTTTGATTTTGTTGTTATGACACCAGTTGCTACTAACCATGATGATGTGTAGGTTGAACTTCCTATAGGTGTATTAGGCTTGAAGGAGAAATTTCCAACATGTTCAAGGGAGAATTGGATGGACTACCATTAATGAGAAATGTACAAAAGTAGATTAACTTCATTTTTGGTGCTACCATTTCAAATGAGAGAGCTTACCAGATGACACCAAATTAGAGAGTTGAATTGCAAAGGCAAGTAGAGGGGTTACTTACAAATGGATTCATGAGGGAATCCATTTCACCTTTTATAGTTCTAGTAGTGCTAGTACCAAAGAAGGACATTGATGAATGGAGGATGTGCATTGATTCTAGGGTAGTGAATAGGATAACGATTAAGTACAAGTTTCCTATTCCAAGGATGGATGATATCCTTACTAATGTGGAGATTTTTAACAATATTTATTTGAAGAGTGGTTACCATCAAATCATAATCAAGCCTATTGATGAGTGGAAGATAGCTTTCCAAACATCGGATGAATTGTTTGAATGATTAATGATGCCATTTGGGCTCACAAATGTTGTTGCTACATTCACGAGGTTGATGCATGATGTATTAAAGGACTTGATTGGTAAGTGTTGTATTGTCTTTTTTGATGATATTTTGGTATATAGATCTAATGAGGAAGGGCAATTAGATCACTTGAGGATGGTGTGCTATAAGTTGGAGCAGGCACAATTGGTGATCAATGTGAAGAAAAGTCATTTCTTCAAGAGGAAAATCACATATTTGGGGCATGTGGTTTCTAAAAATTAGATTTGGATAAAAGCTTCCAAGGTGAAGGATACAAGGGATTGGCCAACTCCTAAGAATGCTGGGGAGCTAAGATCATTCCTTGGTATAGCCATAGATAGTTCATAAAAACTTTTAGTGGTATTTCATGACCTATGTTTGCTTTGTTGAAGAAAAATAAAAAATTTAGCTGGGATAATGAAATCCAAGGGAGCTTTGACTCATTAAAATAAACAATTACTAGTGAACCTTTTTAGTGCTTGAAATTCTATATTTTAGAACCTTTTTCAAGTGTAGGTGGATGCAAGTGGACTTGTCATTGGTGGGGTGCTTTCACAAAAAGGTAGACCTTTTTCTTTCTTTTCTAAAACATTAAATGAGTTAAGTTAAGGATATAGTGTATATGAGGAGTTATACACTATTCTTCAAGAAATCAAGCATTGGAGGCATTACTTGGTACCTAAGAAGTTCACCTTGATGATAGACCACAAAGCACTTCAATTTCTAAACTCACAAAAAAAGTTGAGTACAAAGCACATGAAGTGGAATGCACATTTACAAGAGTTAAATTTTATGTTGGAGCATAGAATTGGGAAAGTCAATGTGATGGTTGATGCATTATCTAGGGTGCATGCGGTGAATTTCAATGTACCTCATGTGGAAGATATGGGTGATTCTGCTTCTTTGTATGAGCATGATGTTAATTTTGGGCAAGTTTGGAGGAGCCTCAAAGTCATTGATGAAGAGGATAGATTAGTGGAGTGACTATCATATTCAAGATGAACTATTATTTAAGAATGGAAAGGTATGCATTTCTAATTATGATTTTAGGAAAAATATTTTGTTTGAAAATCATTGTAGTGGCATGGTAGGTTACATGGATAGGGATAAAACATTGGAACTTGTGAGTAGGTACTATTTTTGGCCTGGTATAGCAATAGAAGTTCAAAAGTTGTGAAGGAATGCTTGACATGTCAAATGTTTAAAGGAGGTAAAGGTGTGGATGAACACTATATGCCTTTGCCAATTCTCAAAGGTCCATGGAAAAGTATGTCAATGGACTTTGTGAGTGGCATTCCAAAGACCAAGAGTAGGGATGATGCAATTTTTATAATTGTGAATATGTTCTTCAAGATGTCACATTTAATTTCATGTAAGAAGGTGAGTGATGCTTCTCATGTGAAAAATTTATTTTTTCAACATCTTGTAAAGTTGCATGGTATTCCTTTGAATATTGTTAGTGATAAAGGCTTCAAGTTCATAAGTCATTTTTAGAGGTCCCTTTGGAAGCTTTTAGGGGGAAAAGTTGAACTTTTCTAGTGCATATCATCCACAATTTGATGGCCAAATGAAGGTGTCTAATAAATCCTTACTGAACATATTGAGATGTTTATGTGATGCATAGCTAAGTAGGTGGGAAAACCAGTTGTTTCATGCTGAATTTTTGTAAAATAATGCTGTTCATTTTGCTATTACCAAAAGCCCATTTGAAGTGAACTATGGGTTTTGTCCAAAGATGGTGGACACTTTGAAGTGCTTTGATGATGAAGCTCAACTTAGTGCTAATATTGTGTAAAAGATGAGGGATCTCCATGCACAAGTAAAATTAAGTCTTGAGGAGAAGGCTAAAGAAAGAGTCCTCAAGAGGAATAAGGACAAGTGGAAGCTTAATTTTACTATTAGTAACTTGGTTTGGGTGCACTTGAAGAAGAAGTGATTGAGAGATGTTAACTTCTCCAAATTAAAATCCAAGAAGATGGAGCATTTCAAAATCAAGGCTAAGATTAATGATAACACTTTTGAGATTGATTTACCAAACAATGTTGGTATGTATTTTGTGTTTAATGTTTCAGATATTATGCACTATCATGGACTAGTTGATGAGAAGAGCATAAAGGGTAGCATGAATGAGTTGAAGGAGGCTATTGATTAGTCCAACCTTTGGTGGAGAGGAAGCCAATCATACTTACGTGGAGGGAAGCTTTTAGCACTTGAGGAGTTAAGAGGCATGAATATTTGATCCATTAGGAGGATCAATCTACTAATGCTATATGAGTCCATGAGACCAAACTTGTTGAGTGGGGGATCACTTCTACCCCTACTCCCTTGTTCACATGAGTTTACTTTTTGAAGCTCTCATAATTTCCTTGTGATTTTTCCTACAAGTTGTTTTTGTAGGTTTCATACTTAAAGAAGACCTAGATGGGTGTGTCCTATTTTTTATGTCTTCTTATGTTGAGTTTTTTTGATGATGATTCTTGGATGTTTTGACATGTTTTAGACTCATTTTGATGAGTCTAGGGGTTTCTAAACATCAAAACAAACATTTTTGTATTTGGCCCTTGTAGGTGGGATGTCCTAGCTAAGATGTCCCACTAGAATTTGGGATATCCTAGTACCATATGGGATGTTCCCCCCCCCCCCCCCCCCCAAAGTAGATGTCCCAATCAAGAGCTAGGTTTTTGTAGTATACGTCCTAGCAAAGTTAAAGAGGACCCAGATAGATGGGAAGACTTCTAGAAACGTACATCCCAATTCAGGAAATAGTTAGAATGTGATGGAAAAAGATGAAAATAGCTGGGTAGAAGATGATAAGACTTGGAAAACATCTAGAAAACCTCAAGATGATTTGAAGAAAGATTTCTAGGATTCTTATCTTTCAATTTCACATAAATATTGTTGTATTCATCAGTGTTGATAGACAATGAGTGGGAGAAAATGCTCTAGAGAGTGGAGAGCTGAGCAAAAGAGAGTGGGTGGGAACATTGAATGAGTGTAAATAGTGATTGTATCTACAAGATCAACTTGTGATGTGTTGATCTATGTATTTTATTCTCTTGTATCTTACTTGTAAGGTGAGATCTTAGTCCTGGGTTGTGGGAGAAATTTCTATTGGTTGTGTTTTGCACTAAGAACAACCATTGTGTCGTTGTAGAGCCTCATGCTCTACAATATTAGCAGAGTGCGATAGGTTTTGAATGCTTGTGGATTGTGTGAACCCTATTGTAATATTCTAATAAATTAATTGAAGATAGCTAGTTTTGTTATTTTCTAGCATAAAGTTCTATCTTTATGTAATATCTTGATTTAGTGTGTTGAAGGTGATTTAATTATTGGAGTGAACCTACTCCAAGTAGCAACAATAGAAAGAAGGAGAAAGATCATCATCAGCTCTCACTATTCTCAAATTCCCTTCTGGTTACTTAGTGAAAGGTGTAGCACAAGCTTTTAAAGTTAGAGAAAAGGAAGATTGAATCATATTAAGCCAAAAGATTCCTAATAAGCCAGAAATAGAATCTAGTGTAATCTTCCATTACAAGGAAGATGATCCATAGATGAGGAAGCAAAAGCTTCTAATGTTCCACCAAGACATGTTAGCAACCATAGCCACATTGATCAAAAGCTTCTAGATGTCAAGATTTATACAAGTAGATCCTTCCTAAAGTAGGCTGATACCCTTAATACCCTTGTATAATCATTTCACAATGTGTTTGTAGGCACATTGAAAATTTTATATCACTCTAGTATATAAGTCACATTTACACAAACATCACCATTGATTAATTAATTACTAAACATTTTAAGGAAACTTGGCCATTGGTTAGAGGAGTATCTTTAGGCATAGGTAACGTGTCTTTCTAGCCAACTAATGGAACTAGTCTATGAGACTTGGTTAGGTTTTTGAGAAGTAACCTATCTTTAGGTATGGATAACATATCTTTCTAGTGACATGGTAAGGTGACATTTATTCAAGAACATGCTTCCATTCAAAAATTAAAACATGAATAATAATACAATCATGTAGTGTTATGAGACTCATAGAAGAAGCTTAAAGAATTAGTAAATCTCCTTCATGATATGTCCTTTTCCATTCCCTCTTGGTCCTTATTCCTTTCTTTTGATAGAAAGATCATGAATTAATTTTAGTTTCAATGTAAAAGAACAATTTTGCTTTCATGATATGGACCTCTTATTTATAGAAATGGAGGGATGAATGTTGTGGATTCATTGTCTTGCTCCATTATTTACTTGATAAATTGTCAATATAGAACATAGTTTCAATAATAAGATTCATAAAAATGTTAAATAATATATATATTTTTGGGTTAGTTAGATGGTAAATATTCATGGAACTAGAAGGAAAGGTCAAATGTATGATGTAAGGTCCCTTTTCCAATGTCCAAAATTTTTTTTCATGAGGTAAATGAGTGGGATTTCAATAGAGAACCTTATCTCCTACTTAAAATTCTATCTTTTAGATATTAGCATCATGACATTGTTTGTTATGCACCTTATTGATGAAGTATTTAGTGGTAGTTTGTATGCTTGTTGTAAGTCCTAGATTCGGGAAGTATTTTACATGACTTGTGTTTGTAGTATAGAGTGTTTAATTGAGGTTTTATATCTTACAGGTTTGTAACTTAGGATTTTGTATCACACTTTGAGGTTGTATGCATGTTTCAAGTTCCTTAGAATGATTTCGACATGCTGTCTTAAGTTCTAGCTTTCTTTTGGAATTGATCATACAAAGTGTGATTTTGGGGGTACCTTGACTTCCTTGCATCTATGTAGGGGTGTTAATGCATCCCTTACCAATCTTGGTTTAACCATTTTTACTAGCAATGTGACTGGGATTAGCCTAGGCTATGTTAAAAAATATTTGTTGAAGCCTAGGTAGTAACAAAATTTCTCTGTTATTTTGTGAAAATTATAAATACCCAAGATGAGCTCTCATACTTGAAAATTTATTCTTAAGCATTTTCATTTGGCATTTAACATCTAGTTTATGTGAAGAGATCTTCCTTCCTCGGGTAAGTTGATTCCTTTCCTTGTTTATGTGTGTGTTTTGAGTCATCACTTTTACAAGTGTAGCTAGACTTTATCAGAGTGCTATCTTGCTTACGTAGCCAAGAACCATTTGATTGATACATAGTCTAGAGTTTGAATAGTCAATAAAGCTCGTAGATTTTCATTATTTCATCATAGATGTCTTAATCATTAAAATAATAAAAATATTTATTTAATTTTCATTTAATTAATCTTTGATGATTCTTCCTTATCCAAGAAGGTCATAACTATATGACATGGTGTTGGCCCATCAAAGTTGTGACTAAGAGTGATTTTATTGTATTTCTTATGTGGTGTTGCACTTGTTCCTAAGAGGAATTGCAACATAATCATTACACTTGTTCCCATGAGGAATTATGATTCAAGAGTATTCATTATTATTTTGCTTTTTATATTCATAAAATACTTAAAAATTATAAAATATAAAAGGATAAATATTCTCTCTATTTCTCACTGTGGAAACATGGGTTTTCATTGTACGATATGTATAATAATCTATTTTATATTTATTAAATGAAACAATAAACATGAGTGTTCTTGGTAATCTAGTCAACATCATCTTCAATGCTTATGACTATCTCACATCCTATTTTGTATGATAAATCCCACTGGTCAAAACCAATGGGACCCCTATCATTGATGCTATTCCCCAGAAATACATTAATGAATTACCTAGAAATACTTGTACATTTTTTATTCTAACATTTATTTAGACCAATTATACATTTCCTTAGTATTGTGTGTAGATTTTAAACATGAACAAGATGATAGATAATGCTAAAAGCCTATCAAAGATCTCAAGATATATACCAAAATGAAGAAGGGAATTTTTTCACATTTATACATTTAAAGAATGTTATCCTACCATTGATGGCCTTGAGCTATCATCAAGATAAGTAAGGGAGATGGCGTAATTCTCATGGATCTTTCTCTAAACGATTAGTGAAGGCTACAACACATGATCTTAAAGAGGCCTTGATCAATATTGGGCTAGATGATGAATGCACATTCTATGTAGCTTATGAGGTAGTGTATGATGAATATGAATCCTTGTACATGCACAAGCTTTGAGATTAAATGGTAAAAGGGGAGGCTAGTTTTAGCTTTGCATTTAACCATTCAAATGAAGAGTAGCAAGACAAAGCAAACAAGAAAGAAAAATGGATACTCCATCATGAAGGTCCATGATTAGGTACTACTAACAGAAGTGCATCCAAAGCCCCATATGAGGATCCCCTCCCTAGGTTCTAGCATTTGCACTTGTCTAAACCATCCAGTGATGACAATGCCCCTTTGTTTAAATGGGGTTATTATCATGAACTTATTAAAGTTGTGCATATTCTATGGGAGCATGTTCATGACAATTGTAGTAAACAAATCAACATGATAGATGTTCAAACATATAAAGGGTATACCAATGATGATCACCAAATTTACATGTAGGAATTTGATAATGCTTGTTATCTGTAAGGGATCATTAGTAAATGGCAAAAGTTACAATTGTTTCCGTGCACCTTCATTGTGCATGTTGAAACTTGGTATGAGTCCTTGCCATTCAAATTAATTCAAAGGTGGGAAAACATAGTTAAAATGTTTTACAAAATTTTAGACCTATGCTTGCATTTCATACATTCAAAAGGGGATGACTAGATGGAGCCAAGGAACTCATCTATTACTAAAAATTCTAATGGAAAGGTACTTGAAAATAGCTCAATGTTATCTGAATCGTGGATTTAGCTAAAGAGAATAGCTGATGCATATCATGGCAGGCCTAATATAGGAAAAAAGAAAGTGCATGGACATGTAAACAATGATCCAAGTACACAAAAATTCTGTGGCCTAAACTAAAGTACTTCTTGGCATCATTATAAGCATGGAAGGAGAATGGTGGAAGCATGAATCATTTGATGAGTACAATCATGATCCCACACATAAAAGGAAGGTCAAGAACATCAAATGTACATCTAAACCTTATACTATTATCTAAGTCTTCACAAAAGGCCAAGTTAGAAATAAAAAGGTCTTAAATGAACTTGGCCCTTAAGATGACCACTACCATTAAGGAAAGTAAGGGATGACAAGATGACCACGACCCTTAAGGATATTGAGGGTAGGTTGGTTGAAGTTATAAAAAAGAAATTACATCACATAAGTGAAAAAAATAAGAATGATAATAAGGAAAAGGGAAATATCTCACACTTTAAGAACATTGAAGAAGATTTAGATGAAAATTCCTCATCCTCTAGTAATGACGATCCCTATAAAAATTGCATAGATCCTCATGACATATAGTGCTGTTTAGTCCTTCCTCATAGGATTGGTAAAATTGGATGAGTTAGAATGCCATTGAATCCCAAGTTTATTAAGAAGAAAATAAGGAGGACTCCATACCCTAGCCAACTATACTGTCTTAGAGGTGCATATTCATAACCCATGTAGTAGTACCAACAGTGGCAAACTCCAAATCCTTAGGATTCTACTCATTGGAATCTTCCTACTCCAATGTAACAAAAAATGATTCTTCTCATCAATTGCTACTTTCATGGTATCCTAGCAAGTACATAGTCACTTTCATAGATGATAATCATGTTGTTTTCACTTTGGCTTTTTTCTACATAAGGTAGATTTTTAGGTACATTCTATGACTTCTTAGCTCAAAGCCATCTTCAGTAGTCTAGATTTGATGTCTTGTATCATTGGCAATGTGATTTATGGTCTCCATCTTCAAATTTTTCTAGGAGTAACATCTCACATCATTTGTAGTGTCCTTTTTGCTTGCTTATCTATGATCTTTAGTTTTGATGTCTAGTGTCATCTCTTGCATTGATTTTAACTTTAGTTTTTTGAAAAATCCTTCCAATGTATGTTGTCATTTTTTCTCTTTGATGTTTTAAGTTAATTTTTCTTTTAACATTTGACATTATTTTTTACATTAGCTATCAACACTTCAATTCTCCTATCTAGAACCTCCTAGAAGATTCTGTGGGTTCCAATGCATCATTTCTTTGTAATCCACGAGGTTTTTTTAGCCTATAATTAGGAGGATACCCCTAAAATTTAAAGGGTTGGCACTTAGTGAGCACATAGTTGGCCTCTTCCCAATTGTTTTTGCTATTAAGTGCAACTTTCTCATTTCTTGCATTTGGAAAATTTTAAAATCTTTCCAAAGAGTCTATCTCTCTATAGAATAGCTATTCACCCTATAGAAATATTAGCTTTTTTCTAATTCTCTTTTTCTTCTACCAAGACATTTATATCCCCTTCATCCTATTCACTTGACACATGGAGATCCCTTTAGAATTAGTTAATACATTGATTAAGTCCAATATTTTTTTGCTAGCTCTAGAATTTGCAGTGTCCTTATCAGATCTACATCTGGCATACACATCATAGAGAGAATATGGTAACATAACTCCTCATGTAATATCCCTTGATCCATTTCTCAAGATCCTTATAACAAATTCTAGGTTCCTTTTTTTTCTATAATTTTGATTTGTACGTTTTAGTTTTCTATCTCTAAACCTGCATGAAATCTAAGGATCATTGAACTTAGAAAGGGGGGGATGAATAAGTTCTTCAAATTAAAACTTTATGAATCAAAGCACACCTATAAAATTAACATGGTTTTCCAGCTTGGTTAGTCCACACTTGGATGGTAGAACACAAGCACACCTTGAAACTTTGTTGCTATCAAATGTGGTTTGAAGGGTCCACACCCTATACAATCTTTAAGCCCCACTCCATAGTGTTGTGTTGTAACACCAACTAGTCAACCTTGTAAGGTCCTATTAGGCTTGGAATGTGGTTTTCAAGCTTCCACAACCTTTATAATCTTGAGCTTCGCTTTGGAGTGTTGTACTGTAATACTAATCACTCAATTTCATAGGATCCCAAAATGCTCAAGCAAGATGCCTTCTTGCAAGAAGTACACTAACCTTACAGGGTAATAAGGGAGAATAATTACAAGGGATAGATGCAACTTAGTTTCTTAATCCTTACAATTTAAGGCACAACACACTTTACAATAAAGAAAAGATGATACAATGAAGAGTAATAAAGATCACAATGATTGATAAAATAATGGTACAATGATTGAACATATGCTTACACATTTCCCAATGCATATGATGTGTTCTTATAGCTATCATGCTTTCAAATCCATCTTGAAACTCATGTAATAGCTAGCCAATGGTCACTAACTATCACGAAAGACATCTTCTTCATGCCTAAGATGTATTTCTATATTTGCCTTCTATTTTGGCAAGATGTTTTGTTTGGAAAAGATGTCTTTGTTTGATGAAAGATGTCTTTCTAAAACTGGCTTACATTTTATGAAGACATCTTTGCTTGATGGAAGACGTGTTTGTTTGAGGAAAGATGTCTACTATTTCTTGAAGATGTCTTTTCTTGTGCATCCTCCAATTCTTCCTAGATGTCTACTATTTCTCAAAGATATCTTTCTTCAACCTTCATTTGCTTGATGAATTCATCATTTCTAGTTCATGCTCATCAAACTTCCACAAAACTTCTTGTCTTCATTCAAGGTTTTATGCTGCAAGCATAACAATCACACACACACACACACACACACACACACACACAAATAACCTTGTCTTCCAATTTTCTTAACGTTTTGATAGACCAAAAATTCCACAATCTTCCCCTTTTTGATGATGTTTAAAACTTAAGAAAATGGGTTAGTCTTTGGCCTAATACATAAAAACATATAAGCTCCAAAATACATAAAAACATATAAGCTACTTCTTACCCTTTTTGGACATAACCAAAAAGGATAAAGCATATAAATAAAGTGCATTAAACTATTAGTAAGACATAAAAATTCCTATGGTAGCAAAGGAGTAGGATAAGCATGGAGGTTCAATGGTATATGTATCAAGGTATACATAAAAAATAAATAGCAAAGATAGACCACACAAAGATAACAAGGGAAACACACTATCTATTAATAGCCATTCGTAAACTATTACAAACCATACTATCCAGAATCACATCAGAGTACAACTATCTACAATTGTCATTCCACATCTGTCACATATGTGCAAAGTTCCAAAATCACATATGTGAGCCAAAAAAATATCTCTTCCTTTTTGAACATCAAAGAGGAGAGAAGAAACAACTAGTTGAGATTTGAATCACTAACCTTGGTAGAATCCTCAAACTTAGAACCCACTATTACTCTAGATGGATGATAAGTTTCCTCCTCATTGTCATGACTACTGGTGCTGGGTTAGCTTGATCTCTAGGTGTCCTCATTAGAGGGCTCAACCTATTGCACTGGAGCCCACCTAGGATGAAGCTTTACTTGAAATCAAGAGGAAGAAGGTGGATCTCATGAAGCTAGTGGCTTCTAAACTAGGACCCATTGGGATGTGGTCCCAAAGATGCTCTCCATAGCTCTTTGCTCAAAAGAGCTAGGGACATCAGTAGGAGGTGGAACTACCTAGGTAGGAGGGACTAGATCATGATGCTTTGGCTGCTAGATGGAAGCATGATACTCCCACTGGACATCAATTGGGGGTGCCTTTGGCTTAGAATCTAATTTCATCCCTGAGTCATACGTATGTGAAGATCCTATTGTTGAAGTATGTCATGGAGGAATAGGAACATCCTCCTCACTATCAGAGATAGGAGGAGTAGTAACCTTTTCAAACACCTATTCATTAGAGGGAGGAGGAATCCCAGATACATCCAATCTCTTACACAAGTAAGAGAGGTTCCTTTGAAGCTTCTTGATGGCTCATGCAAGGGGTTGAAGAAGCTCCTTTAGAAATGAAATAATCTGAGAACTAGAGGATTTTGATCATATCAACTATGGAGATGCTTCCTTCTTTTGTTTGGTACTAGGTTATGCTTCTGCTACATGGGAAGTACTCCTCTTCTCAACGTACTCACTGAAACTCCTCTTACCTTTAAGGAAAGGCAACTTTGGAATAGGTACATCCCTTTGGTGAATCAATAGAATAATGAGGTAGGGATACCCAAGGATTCCCTCCTTGGTATAAAGGCTCAAAATGTCTTGACAAAGAGTGTGTCTAGATCCAGTACCTTGTAAGAAAAAACATGGTACAAAACCCTAGGGTGGTAGTAGATAACTATAGCTACCTCCTTTCATCATAATGTTATACAAAATAATGAGTGATAAGGTGGAGGCATTAGGAGTCATCTTGCTTCTCTCAATATGACCCCTATCAAATGACATATCTCTGCCAAAAAAAAAAAAAAAAAAAAACTCACAAAATTCATTATGTTTTATGGGAATTATACCATTTGTGTAAATATCATGCATTGTATCAATGGTAACCTGGAAGACATCTGAACTAGAGATACCTAGAATTACATTCATAATTTAGGGAGAGGCCTCAACAAAAATTTCTCTAACAATTAATGTAAATGCCCTAATAATGACATTAGAGATAACAATATTATAGTAGAAATCCTTAATTAAAACCTTAGGGACAAAAAACTTCATGGAAATGAAAGTGGTCCATTTCAAAAGTTTGAAGTAGTCTAACAAAGCTCACTATCTATGAGTTGGCAAAGAAAGAGAATGCTTAAAAATGATAGTGGTGGTTCCAGTTGCCTCAAACCTATGGTGGGTACTGAGGCATGTAAGAAGACAACAAATTACTAGAAATTCCTCTGGAATTCTTCTTGGGTGGCATCCTAGATGTTCCAATCTTCTTGGGGGTCATCTTTGAAAAAATACACTACAAATGGTGGAGCCCTAGTCATCTCTGTGGGGTAGATCTAAAGGAATACAACATAAATGGAGGTTTTATCTTTTATAGCGATGGAAAAACAAGGGCTTTGAACAAAAAATAACATGTCTTTTATGATAGGAATACTTCTTTCTTGCATGTTAAAGTTAGAGTAGACATATTTTACTTACAAAAGACATCTTTCTTGTGATGCTAAAAATATTAGAGAGACATCTTTGTTCTTTAGAAGATGTCTTTTATTTTAGAAAGACGTCTTTTTGTCAAAAATAGGATAAGGTTTGGGAAAGGCTACCAATGGACTATAGTCTTAATGAAAGCTTAAAAACAAAAGAAAACTTACCTCTACCTACTTGTAATACTGTTGGAAAGTGATGGAGCTTAAAGAGTTAGAGAATGAGTTTCCTCTTTTGAGGATTCTCCTCTCAATCGAACTTCTTGAATGTCCAGGGCACAACTTCCTCTTACAAATTTATTGGTGAAGATATCTTGATTCCCTGTGTTTTTTCATTTAATTCTCCATTCTTTTCTAATTTCTTTGGTCCTTTTGAGTTGACATTGGTTGATCTTGCATAAAACCATTTCTTGGTGCACTTTGATAAAACCAAGGAGTCTTGTGATATGACAAAGTACTCATATGATAAAAATTTAGATTGCACTTCCATTGTTTATGTCAAATCTTATTGAAATAATAACATCTAACTCTTCTATTGTAGAAAAAGTGATTAGAATGATCAAACCTTTGAGGAGCTTGTTGATAGATAGGAGCTTCTTCTGATGTAGTGTTCTTACTCTTTGGAGATTCCTTTAGATGAGATGAGGATTACGTAGGTTCTTCTTATTAGGAATAGCATCCAAGTCCAATTTTGTCTTGTGAACTTCTTCCTTGTTAAAGAACCATTCAAAATGGCTTCTTTCCTTTAGCTAGTATTTCATTCACAAGCTTTACATCTATGAGCTTGTCTTTCATTTGCTCACATGACTTGATTAGATCTTTATTCTCAGCCTTGAGGTTTGAGATTCCTATAGTAAGAACAAAATTTTTGTATTCAATAAATAAATTTCTTGTTCCTTTTCTTTTACTTGCTTGTTCAACTTTGTACAAAGATTTTGAAAATTTAAGAGTTCATTACATAATAAATCAAACCTCTCATCATCGTTAAGATCATCTTCTAATGAATCAATTTCATCATTAGTGAGGGTCATGCAGATGAGATGAGAATTTTTTGCATCATCCTCCACTTCTTCCTCATTCTACTTCCCATCATCCTCCACTTCTTCCTCATTCTACTTCCCATCATCCCAACTTGTATAGAAGTTGGTCTTCTTTACGCCTTTAGTGGATTTGTTCTTGGATTGCATCCTAAAACTACTAGGACATTTTCAGGCCATATGGCCTCTTTCACCATCCATCTAACATTCTACAAAAGAAAAATCTAAGTTAGAATTTAAAAAATTCATACCTCTTTCTCTACCTTTGGATTGATTGAATCTTTTCTAATATTTTCCTTTATTTCTTCTAGTTATTAGTCATTGTAGCTTCCTAGTGAGAAAGGAAATTTCATCTTCACTGCCCTCATCATCATCATTGAGCTCCTTCTCCTTTGAGATAGTCTTCAAGGAAATGGGCCTTTCTTGAATAGCTCCTCACTTATGAGATTCATTTCATAAGTAATGAGAGCACTTTGAAGCTCTTCAAATTTTAGAGTTGAGAAGTCTCTAATTTCTTCCATGGCCGTGACCTTAGGTCTGAACTCCAGTTGAAGAGTTCTGATCATTTTAATATCACATCACTTTCAGGCAAGTCTTTACCAGTACCTCAATGGCTACAATAATGTTATTAGCTCTAAAGATGTAACCTTTTATCTTTTTACTATCTCTCATTTTAAGCTTATCATATTCACTTTTTAAGACTAATAATTTTGATTGCTTAACAATAGAGGTAGCTTCATATGTGGCTTCTAGAATTTGTTAAATTTCTTTGGCTGTTGTAGATCCTACTACTCTATTAAATACATATTTATTTAAAGCACAATATAAAAAATTCTTTACTCTAGAATTTAACATGAACTTATCTTTCTCCTCTTGTGTCCATTTGTTGTAATGCTTGATGATGCTGGTGGAGCTGTCAATAGGTGGAGCGTAACCTTCAAGGATTGACTCCCACACTTTATGAACCAAAGCACACATAAAAAATTAATGTGGTTCCCCAAATTGGATAGTCCACACTCTAGACTTTGTTGCTCTTAAATGTGGTTTAAAGGATCCACACCTTGTATAGCCTTCAAGCCTTAGTTTGAGTGTTGTGCCATAACACCAACCACTCAACCCCACAAGGTTCCATTAGAATTGGAATGTGGTTTCCAAGCTTTCATAAGCTTTATAATCTTGAGCTCTACTATGGAGTATTGTGCTGCAACACCAATAACTGAATCCCACAGGATCTCGACAAGATTAAGAAAGATTCCTTCTTGCAAGAAGCACATTAACCCCGCAGGGTAATAAGGAAGAATAATTACAAGGGATAGATTCAACTTAGTTTGTTGATCCTTTCACTTTGAGGCACAACACACTTTATAATGAATAAAATATGATACAATGAAGAGTAGCAAAGATCACAATGATTGAAAAAATGATTACACATAAGCTTACACATGTCCCAATGCATATGATGTCTTCTTATAGCTATCATGTTTTCAAATCCACCTTGAAACTTATGCAATGGCTAGCCAATGGTCACTAATGGTCATAGAAGATGTCATCTTCATGCCTGAGACATCATTTTGTATTTTCCTTGTAATCTTGGAAGATGTATTTATTTGGGAAAGATGCATTTTTTAAATTTCCATTTTGGAAAGATGTCTTTGTCTAATGGAAGACATGTTTCTAAAATTGGCTTTCATTTTGTGAAGATGTCTTTGCCTAAGGAAAGATGTGTGTTGTTTCTTGAAGAAGTATTTACCTATGCATCCTCCAATTATGCTGAGATGTCTACTATTTCTTAGAGACACCTTTCTTCAACCTTTCTTTGCATGATGAGTTCATCATTCCTTATTCATTCTCATCAAACTTCCGCAAACCTTCATGTCTTGATCTAACGTTTTATCTTGCAAGCACAAAAATCGCACACACATACACAGACAACCTTGTCTTCTAATTTTCTTAATGTTTTAACATACCAAAAGGCCATAAAATCTATTTTCAGAAATTTCTTTTAGGTTTAACTTTCAATGGATTAGATTTGCTTTTTTTTTTTTTTACAATATACTCCATCATTTTCTCCATTAGCCACATGCATGTTTTATTCTGTTTCATACTACATTACACATGCATTTCCTGTTTATTCTTGTTTTATTAGCTATTTCATGCATGCTATTGTTTGCTTCATATTTGCTAGTATTTAAGAAAAATAATATAGTAGGTTAAATTTTTTTTTCATTTATTTGAAGGTTTTCTTTTAATTTGAAGAAATTATTTTCTTTAGGCCATTTGATGGACGTGAGTTTGCCTTGTTCTAATTTCACATTATGTTGTGTTAGATCTCAAATTACGATGATCTTTATCACAATAGATCCAATAGTAACCACTTACAACAAGCAATCCTACCTTGGATGCTCCTCAATAAGAATAATGACTTCTTCTTCATAGTCCCATGGGTTACCTAGTCAACTACAACTGACATAAATCAAATTTTATGATATTGCATATTATACTGATCCTGCTTCCACATATGTGATTGGACAATATTGCCAATCTTTTGTTGATTTGGTTGCAAGTGTAAATCTAAGGTCCCATAACAAAACATTTCCACTATAAGCATTGACATGAGTACTATGGAACTAGATCCACTCTATCCTCTTGGTCCTATGTAGAGAATAAAAATACAAGTAAAATGAGAGTTCACCTCAAGGAGGCCATAGTACCATTCACTAATGCTACTGAAACCATACATCCACTTCATGAAGAAGTCCTTTAACAGTATCTGGAAAATTTGAGAAAAATGGCACTTGATGGTTGTAACATCGTAACTATTACCATGTCCAAGGCAATTACATAGGTGGTAAAAGAAGGTCATCTCCCTAAAGAATAATCAGATCCTAAAAATCCCCTAATGGAAATATAAATTAGTGAGAAAGATCATTGCCTATCTCTTTGTGACTCTCATTCAGGAGTTAACATCATTTCATTATAACAATACCTTGATTAGGGACATTCTCCTCTCAAGAGTACTAACATTTGATTAATGTTGACAAATTAGTCTTACACATATTCTATGGAATAGGTAAATGATGTAATGAAAACATCGATGGGATAGTCATACCTTGTAAACTTCTTGGTGATCAAACCAAAAAAATAAAAATAAAAAGGAAGATAACTTTCCTATCATCATTAGAAGATCTTGGTTGAGCACCATTGATGTGAGGTGAGTCTTCCAAGGCCTTCACCTTAAAATCAGTAGGAAAGATGTGTGACTGGAAAGACACATTACAAGCAAATTTCATGCAATCATTCCCACTCATTGGTAATCATGGTTATGAATATTGTATCATAGAGTGTCTCTATGTCATTAGAGATGTTAATTATCTTGAAAAATGTCTAGTCCATGAAGCCATGAATTAGGTCTTAGAAAGGCCAATTGATTTTGTTGTCTTTATTAAATGTTGAATCATCTAATTTGGAAGTAGAGAATACAATGGAGGCTATTGTAGTGGTATAGTATGATCCAAAATTTTGGCTTACACTTGATTTATTTTAGAATATTCCCATACTACCACTAGAGCTCATGCCACCTCTAGAGGGCTAGGAATACCTATTTCTCATTGATGGTCATCTTGTTAGCATCAACTCCACTCTAAAAATCATCCAAAAGATCGAGTTGAAAAAGCTAGTTATGAAGTGGAGAAAAGTCTTTGCTTAGTCCCGTGATGAATTGATAGGAATTAACTCCCCTACTTATTAGCATTACTTGTATATAGAATTGAGCATCAAGCCTTGGTGGATACTTCCACGAAGACTCAATTCCAATATGTAGGACATGGTGAAAAATGAAATCATTCATATCCTATTGGCTAGTTTCATTTCACCCATTTTTGATAGTAAGTAGGTTAGTTTAGCTATAGTTACATTAAATAATGGTAATGAATGGAGATTTTGTATTGATTACAAGTTGCTGAATGCTACCATTTTTAAGGATCATTTTCCATTGTCATTTATGAACTAGGTTGATGAGTGGTGAAGGTACCTCTATGCTCAACCATACAAATCACAAAGCATTCACACACGATCTTGTCAAATTTTGCGGACTCTATGTCTTCCAATACACTAGTCATCTAAGAAGTAAACCGTATCCTAATAGTCATTCATTGTCTTTTCAATTACACTTGTGATGTATGAAGGTATGGTTAAGTGTAATTAAGGCATATGATTTTTATGATTTTATGTTTTATGTTCCTTGGTTCTTAAAGTAGAGAGATGAAGTAATTTAATAACTAATTTAATTTAACTACTTAACTAGTCTCTAACTAGTCCTAACATAAGCAGCTGGTCCCACTTTTTGTACATATCATAAACCCATGTATCCACTGTTGGGTTACCAAGCACTATGCTACTGGGTGCACCAAGCAATAACATTGCTAGGATTACCAAGCGAATACTTGTTTATGCTCGAAGCGGTCATACTTATGTGTTTAATCTATTTAGCTTAAACAATTAAATAATTGCTTAAAGTCTAATTTAGCTTTATTAATTGCATATTTAATGAAAATAATGAATGCATAAATAAATGATTAATCTATTCTAAGTGTTGCAAGGTTTCATAGAAAGGCTCATCTTTATTTCCATACATAATGGTATGGTTTAGGCACAATAGTGCTTAGATAAAGATCTATACACTTTTTAACTCCTATTGCAGGCACTCAAAGAAATATTCTAACTTTCAAATGGAAAAACTACAAGGGCTTTGCTACTGCTATGACTTGATATCCCCATTAACATGACTGTGATCTTGTATTTATAGTTTTTATTATAGGGCTTTATCAACAGGGCCTTGTAGATGTAGCAAATTCTATGTTGATGCAACCCCATTGACAAGGCAACACCATGTAAATGGGATCCCATTGATGAGGTTGCATCAATGGGGGCTCATCGATGCAACACTTTGATGCTCATCATACCCCCATGAATGAATGAAAACTTATTCTTAATTTCCTTTACAAAATTGGGAAGGTATGGGATTACTGACTAACTCTTGATATAACAAATTGACTTGACAAAACTGAGTGCCTGAGTATATAGATTAACACATTGCAAAAATTGTGGTGTTTATGACACGAACTTGAATACCATGATATGATAACTAAAAGTTAGACGGCATATCCTCTAATGGCATGAAGGCAATGAAGAAGATCAGAAAGTCCAAGGTAGTGGAGGCTCCTGGGGGTTTTGGAGGACCTTTGCCAGCTTTGGGCACATGCACTAGCTGAGGAGACTATGGTTGTCCTACTATGGCTGCAACCTCCAATGGAAGGTGAAAGACATCTAGTAATGCCTTCATCTTCTCCTCCTTACTCTAGGGATCATTCACAATTCACTTGACATCACAATGTGGGCTAGAATGGGGATATCCCATGGATAGGACATTACTAGAAACATCTCCTTTTGTTGAAAAACTAGGTAGTGAATTGTTTATGTTAAACATCGAACACCCTTACTATGTTCTATAGCTCATAGTAGTCATTCATCCTTTTGGCTAGGTTCTTAGTGGTAGATCTTTAATCAATATATTTTCCCTTGAGAACTTTGAGTTCAACATTTGCCACTGTAAGCTTTTACTTGGTGTCTTTGTGATGCTTGAACTTAGCCTTGTAAAAAAAGTAGAAGTTGGCCACTTGCTTTTGTAGTTTTAACAATAGATGTTTGAAAATCAACATGGCTATATTTGCATATCAAAGATTAGCAAGCTCCATGTATTCCATCATCTCCTCAATCTACAACTTCTTCATGTAGATTTTTGCCTTGTTGTAGACATCTATCCCATCAACGATAGGCTGCCAAAATTCTCTTCCTTACTAGAGTTGTTGGAAGGCTTCATTAACTTTTGCCTTCACCAATTGGATGTGTTTTTCATTTACTTCTTTTTGTAGAATGACCTGCTCTCTATAATGATTTTTAGCTCTCTTAAATTTGAAAGCCTTCAATTTCCAGGTAGCTACCTCAATCATAGTTTTATGGCCAAGGGCATGGACCTCCTTCATGGAGAGTTTTCTATTTTTTACTACAAATATCCTTGGTTCTATGTTTGATCTAGCTATTTTCCCCTACTATTGACGGATGAAGTCAATTAATTGTTGTTTTTTCTCATCAACATGTCACAGGCAATGGTTCTCTATAGTCAATTGTACATTCTCCTAATGGATTTGATCCAAGGCCTCATAAATTTTGTGCTATGTGACCTCTACCAAGGATTGGTAGAACACTGCCATCTCTATTACACCCTTAAACCTTGTTTAGTCTAGTGTTAAGTTGTTCAATAGCTTCATCTATTATCAATGCTAGGTTGAGAAATGTAGGGTTGGCAATTTGGGCTCTTAGTTTAGTAGCTTCAATAGCCAAGCATTCATTTAGCTTCTTGGCTATTTCGAGTTGCCCCTCCAAGATGATGTTCTTGCCCCTTGCCTCTAGTAGCTTTGACTAGGTTGTAGCAATATTGTTCGGAAGATCAAAGACATCTAGAAGAGGTTGCTTGGTTCCCACTAGTTGGTCTAGTAGTTTTTCATGTTGTTCTAAATTTATCCTACTGCTTGTGATTCTTACGGATGTTTGCACATCGTTGAGTGCAGTGACTTTTGGTATAGATGTTGTAGGGGCATTGAAGATTTTGGCTATTTGGTTAGCAACCACCTCTGTTGCAATATCCTACCCTTGGTGCTGCATCATTAATACTATTGCCCCCTCACCTTCCTCCAAGTGCACTGAGAAGGTTGTAGCATTCCCAGAGATTTCTAGGAGTGACTATTGTTCTATGAGAGATACCATGATCTCTCTAGCATTAGGATTTGACCTTGTAGGCATCAACATTCTTTGTCCTAAGAAAATAGATCCACCTCCACCCATTAAGCTGATTTTTTGGGCCACCTCATTTAGGTGACTCATTATCAATTTGTATGCAAATGGATCACTACCAGTCATGCCTACTCATTGCTCTTGTTCACTCAAGAGCCATTCTGGGTATTTGTGCAACCGTTGGGCTATGATGATGATGTTTGACATAGTTTTTTGAGTGGTAGGTGAAGGTGGTGATTGTTGCTCCTCTTCTTGAATGGTAGTTGCAGGTATCTTATCTTTCATCATCTCCATCCAATTAGTGGCTGGAGCATGCCTGATAGCATCATTTGTATAATAGATGTTTCCTCCTCTTTAAAATTTTTTTTGATGAGGCATGGGAAGGGAAGTGCTTTCCTTCCATGTTCATTTTCTTTAAACCACTTCTCCATCTCTAGATAGATCAACTATGGAAGGTTGATAGGGAATCTCCCATTCAGAACGATGCATGCTCAGGTAGAAAAGGTGATGATTTATCTTAGCCTCACTGTGGGATTGAGATGGAAGGTTACAATCTTGTAGTGAATCCTTTCTGTTGGTATGAGCACGTCAAACTCCTTGTAGTAGGCAACATAGCACTGTTGCATCCATTCTTTCTTGATGTTGGGGTCCTACTACATTGGAATCCTAGTAAGACTTGCCACTATTTCTGGCAACTCAAGCACTTTAGTAATAGCCTACACTTAGCAGGACATTAAGATGTCCTTGATTTTGGCTGTTGAACTAGCCTACCTATTATTCTAGAATAGAAATGTCTCTCCCATGCACCACTCCTCAGTGGAAGTGATGATTGGCCACATGGGAGAGGCCTTTAGTTGGTCCTACAATTCTCTTGGTTCTTTCTCTAGGAAAAGGCCAAAGTTCAACTCCTAAAGCACTATTTTTTGGACCCCCTCGATCTGATTTGATTCAAGCAAGCTTTTGTCAAGGTCACCTAAATATTTGCTTGTTGAGTTGGTGCATCATCCTGGTGGAAGTGTTTTGTTGCTGTTGCTAGTTCTGGAATCTATCAAATAGATTCCACCTTACCCTCTTCCCTAAGAGGACCTATGGCATAGGTTGTACATGGTTCTTCTTGGGCTTCTTGGCCCCTTCTTATTCTAAACCATTTTTTCCTTGGTTGAGATGGTCTTGCTTCTTGTGTGTGCTTTCCATTCGATGCCATTTGCAATCACAACACATCCATGGATTAGTAGATATATTGTGTAACTTTAAATTTTTGAATACCTTCTCTCATTAGTTAGTTACACTTTGGCTAAGGTTGGACGATGGTAGATTGATTATTTTATTAATGTTTATTGTAAATGTTACTGGAGCTTGTTGGAAAGGTTTAACTTTTGTAATTTGGTGTTTAATAGTTGATTTCTTAGTTAAACCTTTATGGGAGTTAGAAAAATGATGAAAACTTTTCCATCAAAAATGGCACATTTGTGGTTCCCATAAGGAAGAGCTTACCTTCGATAGATATAGGGTTAAAGAATGGAGTGAATTGGATAAATGGTTAGGAAGTTATGGGATCTAGAAGGTTCTAAGCTTTAAGAATTTGCAAAAAATCCCTTGGCATTTGTGAGAAAATGTAAATATTTCCAAGTGGGGTCATGCATATATATAGAATTTTTCTACTATATTAATGAGGCCCTATATATGGATCCTCATATATGGGTTAGCTCTATCAACAAGGCCTTATGCACAAAGCTCGTAGGAAACGTTTTGAAATTTGAATATCTTTAAAAATATAAGGACTTTTTTAATGAATTTTGGGTCCATAGAGTTCTAGAAAAGCCAAGAATATGAGAAAATCATTGAAGAGGGTCTTTGAAATTTCAAAATTTAAAAATTCAGTGGAGAATGTGTTTATTGAATAAAATATGTAAAGGAGCACATGGCTTGATGTAGAAGATGGGTGTACAAAAGATTCTAAATACAAGAATGCCTAAGGATAAGGTGCTTAATGAACCCAACCAAGGGATATGCAAGTGGATCCTCCCAATAGTAAGCACATGCTTTGTTTTCCCTTGCATAACCTCAAACTTAGGATTCCGTGGACCTCATAGGTGATTAATGGTTGGTGGAAGTTAAGGATCAAAACCTAGAAGATTCTACCTAAGAATTCAAAAATGTCACACCAAGACATCGAATCAAGAACATGGACATTGGAATTGAGGTGAATTATGGTCAGTAGAGATGAATGATGTAGAAGGTGGAATGGAATTCCAAATTTAGATCATAAGAAGTCCCTTATGGAGTGTTATGTTTAAAAATGACCTAAGAAGATCCATCCTTAGTCCAGACCAAAACCAACCTCTTTTAGTGATTTCACATCACCACTCCAAGATTGATCCACCTCCTCAAGACACAAGAGTGCATCCACAAAACAACCATGATTCCATAAAGAGAAGAAAATAGAAGTAGGAAGTGAGAGGGGGCCTTAGTTAGAGGTGACCTTTAGGCATGGGTAACATGTCTTTCTAGTTCCATAACTAGTGCTTGTAACTAGTGCTTGGATGGGAACTACACCATGCAAAGACTTTATTTGAATTCCTATTATTGATCATCATGAAATGCTAAGAAGTCCATGGAAATACACAAGCACCTAAGTAAGTAGAAGAGTACAAAGAATGTTGAGTCTCCTTGAAGTCACATCCTATACAGACCTTTGAATCCTTCCCAATTCTAGAAACTACCAAGGTTACCAATGTATTAAAAATTTATTTAATAAAAGGGACCTTAAACTTCCAAAACAAGGAAAACCATAGAGTTTGTGAATGGGTGGATGTCATGGACTCACTGCCTATTTCATGGAAAAGAAACCATGACTTAGTCATCAGTACAAAAATTCAAAAATAGAAACTAGACATTAGCAAACAAAACATTAAGCATAAACCATCATTTGTAGGAGCTACAACACCACTATGTCTTGTTGGCACAAAGAACGTTTATTAGAAAAAATTTTAAAATCACACTTAAACAAAAGAAAGTAAAATATATAAGAAAGTGTAAATTTTCAAGAAAGATTTAAACATACTAATGATGGTGTAAAGCAAAAAATGGTGTAAAAGTAGGAAAAATTTTGAACATAAAAAAGGTGTAAAATAAATAACTTGTAAAATCAAAAATGTGGAAAACAAAAAATAGAAACACTAAGGAGCCATATGGATGATTAGTACATATCGCCGTCTCCTTCATGATTGAGTTGGAAGGAGGAGATCTGAAAAATTGAGCATGGTTTTCCATCCGTTGAGGTATTTGTTGCACTATCTTGCTTGGGCTCATGGAAAGGCTTTACTTATTGGATGTTGATCAACTACTTTTTATTTGGGCTCTTAGGTTTGTAGATTAACATGGCCTTAGAGGGAAAGGTTTCATCAATTATATAAGGTCCCTCCCACAACATTTGGAACTTTGTTTTTTGGGGTATGTGTGTGGGTTTCTAGTAGAAAACCTTATCTCTAGGTTGAACTTTTGCTTTCTGTGTTCTAAGGTCATGATGTTGCTTATTTAATGCTTTGTGCATTTCATTCAAAGATAAGGCCACTAATCAATTTTTTTCTAGCACATTTAGGTTGATTAATCTTTCTTTTTGTGGTAAACTTAGGTCAAGATTTAGATCACAGGTTGTTGAGAGTGTAGAAAGCTCGGATTGAATTGTGAGTGTTGAAAGTTTTTTGTACACCAGCTCGTAGGGAAAGTAGCCAATAGGGGGTTTCCATGTTAAGCAGTAGGTCCAAAGGGAATCATTGAGTTTTGTGCTCCAGTCTCTCCTATATTTGTTGATAGTTCTTATTAGAATCTTTGTAATCTCCCTGTTAGTTACCTTTGCTTGATTGTTGGCTTGGGGATAATAGGTTGTTGTTAATTTATGTTTAACCCCCAAGCATTGCATGAGTTTTCAAAAAGCGGCACCTATAAAATAAGTTCCATTGTCAAAAATCAATGCACGTGGCACCCCAAACTTGTTTACAACATTTTTTTGTACAAATCTAGCAATAATGGATGATGTACAGTCAGTGATGGTTGCTACGTCTACCCATTTAGTATAGTAGTTGACTGTTACAATGATGTATGCCTTTCCATTAGACATGAGTGTGAGAAGACCCATGTAGTCTATGCCCCATATATCAAAGGGCTCCAATGGTTGAATCCATTATTGAGGATCCTCCATTCAAGTGGTCATCCCACCATCTCATTGATAGCACTCATAGGATTAGACAAATTGGTAGGCATCCTTGAAGATTGTAGGCCAATAGTATCTTGTCATTAGGATTTTTATGATCATGCATCTCCCAGAATAGTGGCCTTCATGAGCATCCCAGAGAACATGCAATTGGTCTGTATCAAGGACAGACCAATGAACCAGACCATTAGTGCATACCTTGTAAAGGTGTTCAGTAATTTACATGAAGTACTTAGTCTGATGAAGAAACTGTTGTTTCTTCCTAAAGTCTAGATCTTGTGGCATCTCCTAAGTGAGAAGGTAAGTGAGGATGCCATCACACCATTTTGGTTCAGTGGGCACTTGATCATTTATTACTCTTGTAAAGAGGAGTTCATCTAAAAATTGATTAAAGAGCAGGCTCTACTCCTTCTTGTTATCACATCTTAATCAAGAGAGATGGTCACTGACCACATTCTAGTCCCTTTCTGATCTATCATTGCGAGATCAAATTCCTACAAGATCACTAGCCATTGTATGATATGGGGGCTCATTGTTGGCATGTTCATTAGTGATGAGCAGCAAGGTACCCCTACATTCAACCATACGAATATGAGCATGTATAGACGATTTGGTAAAACTTCGTAGATGGACTAGTTGTGGCATCTAGATAGTTACATGTTGATCACAATTCATTGTCTCCCCACTTGGACTAGTATTTGCTTTGTCGCATATGGTTTAGCCTAGAGTGAGGTGTATGATGTGGTTTCTAGCACTATGCTACTCCTAAAGACAATGAGAAATAATCTTGATTAAGCTAATAAGTAATATGAAATAATATCTATGCTAGCTTAAGTGCGATGAGCATCTACCCTTAATCATCCATACACATCTTGGACTTCATGTACTACATCTGGGATTACCAAGTGCACATTATTCAAGCACTACTTGATATGCAATTGGGTTTCCACGTAGTGACACTTAAATGTTTGTGATTAAGATGTACTCATTTCACATTTAACAATAGGAATAGTAAATGATGATAAAAGAAATATTAACTAAGAAAACAACAATAAATAATCAATAATAAATAATTAACAATTAAACAACTAAAAACTAAGTGAATGCTACAATGATGGAGCAATCTCGATCTTTATTGATGATCGTGTGCGTATCCAAATATGTCACACTCAAAACAAAGGTTTTGTACAATTACAAACATCACACTGCAGGCATGCACTGGGAAAAATAATTCAAAGGTAACTAAAAATTGACAAAAAGATTATACCCTAAGACTTATTCTAAAAGACTCCTCCTTGTGCACTTGAGTGCTATATTTATAGGCCAACACAGGAATCATGATATCATGTATATGATATCATATCCAGGCTGAGATATCAAGTACCCGATATCTTGTACTCAATATCATGTACCTGATATTGGGGCCTTGCAAATCACAATTCATCATACCCCCATGACTGAATAAAAAATTGTTCTCAAGTCAAATAAAGTGAGGAACAAGTTCATTCAATTTCAAACAGTGGATAGGAATGGGATTATTGAATGACCATGGGCTGTCTCATGCTGCATTGTGGGATTAAACAAAATTTGAACATAGATACAAAATATAAAACTTGTGGAACTCATGTGGTTCCCGGTGGTGGTGGCTTCTCCATGGGTGTCTTTTCTTTGTCTTGTGCTCTAGGCTTCTAAAATTGATACCTTTGAAGAAGTGCCTAAAGTTTCTCCTCTTCTATTTGAGGATCATGAGTTGTCCATGTTGATGTTTTAATGTTTGATGGAGTCAACATTTCCCACCGACATGGAAGCTACATGAACACTTGATTGGCCTTGACATACCATGTCACAAATAGCCGTTGTTCCTCTTCATAGGTTTTGACCCCAACCTCTCCACCTTTTGCTTGGCCAGATTGTGCAGTGATAGGAGTTTTTTGATGGATGCTGAATGATTGTGCCTCCTGCTCTAGATGTTCTACATGAGGTCCTTAGCCTTTGCCTCCTCTTGGCCATTTAGCTACACCTTGAGAAGGTCCTCCTTGCTGTCCTCTTTTAGGGGCCATCTATAATCACACAAGGACTGATTATTAGTAAGGTTTTTTATAGAAATTTGGTTATCTTATACCTTACTCATTGCCTTTAATAAATGTTTAATTCATTGCTTAGTGTGATTCTAGAGTTAGATATTTTTCAAGGAAGTTGCCCTAAAGGTTTAATATCAAACCTAATTTATTTAGGTGATACATAAAAGGACATGTAATGGTTTTGAGGAACATTCGATAAAATGATGATAAAGGAAAGAATAGATTTGGCATGGAAATACTTAGAGGGTATAAAATGATGTGGTTGTGTCCAAAAAGTATAAATTACAAAAGTCATGCAAGTGGATCCTCCCCAAAGTAGGTTCCAACCTATAATGCCCTTGCATAACCACACCTTAAAATGTCCGTAGGCACTAGAAGGGTTAAATGTAATCTGCACCGGTGCAACAAAACACACACATGTTAAATACCACTGCAATGAGGTATGAATTCTATGCCACATAAGATACAAGTTACAAGTACTTAGATAGTGAGATGAGATGCATTACAGAAGGGATTGCAGAGATCAAGATGTGAGGTAACTTACCCTGGGCAGAATGAACTCCAAGTGTTATGTGTGATGAAAGTACCATTAGCCTTTTGCTCCAAGATCAAAACCAAGTCCATACCTCTGATCAATGACATTACATTATTTCAGCGCAATGATAGACAGCCATAAGAGCATCATGAAAACAAGGTGTATGATCACTTGGCATTTTGCACAAGGGAAGAGTGATTCAAATTTGTATATGGCATGTTTTTTCTTGGTATTTTCTTTTCCACTTAATTTCTTTTTTTTCCTTGTTTTTCTTTTTCTCTTCTTTTTTTCTTATCTTTTTCTTCTTTCAATTGCTTCTTGCACTTTGTCTTTCCCAAAAGTGATCTAGAGAAGCTACCAACCTTTAGGCATGGGTACATGTCTTTCCAATGGGACCCCCTAGAACAATATTGAGTTCCTTTATTGAGTGCCTTTATCACAACTCTTACTCCCATTTTTTGTTAGATCTATAAGGCTCTTAGTACAACCAAGCGGCATGATAGCACTTATAGAGGTCACCAAAGAGAATCCACAAGTCCCCTTGATGTCACACCCTTTCCATTCCCTCTTTGTTCATCACTCTTTGCTCTAGGCATAATGAGTACAAAGTTACTTTAAGTTTTAATGAAAACAAGAATATCATCATACCCAAAGTAAAACCTCTTATTAATAGAATGGGTGGGTGGATGTTGTGGGCTCAATGTTCAAATAATTAGTCCCTTATGACTCGATAGCATAGAACAACACCTCAACCAATAGGTCACATGAGTATTTTATTCACAGATGAGATCACCCTAAAAAAGATAAAATAATAAATTGAAAAATGAAAAATTAGAAAACAAGAAATTGTAAAACCATAGAAAAAGAAAAACATTTACTAATTCTACTTGTTAGAATGGAGGGTGTCCCCCATGATTGAACCTTGGATCATGGAGAGAATTAATAAATGGAAAGTTTGGATCCATGCATATTTGAACTATTGAGGTCTGGTCATATCCAAACCACTAGGTATCTTTTGGTGTGGTGGCAGGAATGTACCCAAATTAGGGTTCACACACTTGATTAAAGTAGGCATAGTGGGGCAGATTATGAGATGTGATCATGTGATAAGAAGTTGACCCACTATGGAACCCGTGACCATAATATGGTATGTAAGGATTGATATGTCTCCCCATGTTATTATATTAATAAGGTAACATGAGGTGTTGAGTTTGAAGAGGAAGGTGCATCACAGTGTTGGGCTTGTGCTGAGTTGGAGGATGTAGTGGTTTCAGAATCATGCTGTCTCTTTCTATGGCCATGCCTAAAGAAAGGACACATCTGATGTTATGGAGGACTTCCATTGTTGTTGACAGTAGTAGCACAAGTAATATTCGTGGGTTGGTACTATGGTGCAAAACCTTCTGGTACAACTAGTGGTGATGTAGAAGGAGTTGAAGGATGAGAATATTGAGAATAAGGAGGAGTGTAATGAACATGAGGTGGTGATCCCATATGAGAGGATATGAGTTGATGATACTTGGGAGAGTGATAATGATGAGGTGAAGTAGAGGATGTTGATCCAGTTAAAGAAATAGGATGTCAAACATGATAAGCACTTGGTTTTGGATGGTATGAAGGGTGTAGCTACTTTGGTGATGGCCTTCCCCATGACTAGGGGTTTTGCCACTATGGGTGAGCACAGTACTGAGGCTAGTAAGAATTTGGCCACGTATGATGAGTTGTGGAATTTCCCATAAAGTTGTGGCACAGGGATGCATCCAACCATGTACTTCTATATGAAATTTGGATGTAACATTCTTCTGCAATGCTCATGTAGATGTGACAAGATGGGGAATTGGCCTTTTGGGTGATCATACAGGCAAACATTACATTGATACTTATGTTTTCTGGTTGAGCCCCTATCCTCATTTTCTTTAGCCCTTCTTTCCAATTGTCGAATGATGTTTTATCCTGTTTCTAGGTTTGGTATCCTCTATTTGTTTTGGGCATCAAAGTTATCTTGCATGGATCTCCCGCTAATAATTTCTGCATATTCTCTACATTTTTCATGTACACACTTTGTCATCTTGTTGATCTTTGTCTTGATTTCATCTAGTGATTTAGTATTGGCAAACGTAGAAATGCTTTCACCTCCTTGAGGTGAATTGATTTATCCTCTTTATGATTATGAACCTTTGTTACTTCAAGAGTTTGGTCCTATTGAGATTTTTTAACATTCTCCCATTTGGCTATTTCTCCTTCTTCTTTTGCTACTGGCTTAATAAGCTCTTGGAATTGATGGGTTCGTAGTTCATATACTTGACCTAGGGCATACATCCCTAGGGTCTCCCTTGTTTCATTACGAAGCCCATCCATGATGTGATACATTAGCCTTTTCTCAGAGAACCCATGGCTTGGGCATTTATTTAACAAAGAGTAATATCTTTCTAAGGCCATGTCCAAGGGTTCATTTTGCCCTTGTTTCCACTCTTGTATTTGTCTCCTCAAGGTTGACACTCTTGCATAGGTTTGATATCTTTCATTAAAGAGGTTGACCATTGTATGCCAACGTCAAATTGAGTTCAATTTTAAAGAAATGTACCACACTTTAGCTTGGCCAACGAGTGTCATAGGGAAGATCTTAAGCCTTTTCCACCCATTATCAATATTGTTCCATGCACAGGCATCGTAGAAGGCTTGCAGATGATGTTGCGGATCTAAATCATAGCCTCTTGAAAGATTGAAAAAGTTGTTTAGATTAATCCTGGGTAGAAGGCTTTCCTTGTGATGCCTATGAGATATCTAAATAGCCTCTATTATATGCATTAGGATTTTAGCAACTAGAAAGGGTTCATTGTCACTAAATAGGTTATGAGTTTGTGAGTTGGGATGATGTTGTCTTTGTTCATATTGGTGTTCCTGATTTTGCCCGTGGGTTCGATTTTATTTCTATGCTGATCCCTTGAGGAATAGTCATCCATGTCACAACTTGACATTAAAAGAGCAGAGAAGAGAGGGAACTAAAAAAATCATCATGACTTTTGTAAGTCTCCCAATCATTCCTTGATGTACTCTTACTACCCATTAAGAAGGTCCTAGACCTTATGGGCTCCCTTGTTCTAGCGGATGTCCCATCTTCACTAGAGGTGTCTGAGTTGGATGACAAAAGTCCTTGAGTATCGTTGGGGTGTCTATGAACATATGAAACTCCTGTATAAGATTGAGTACTCCAAAGGTCTCCATTGGTTCTCCAATGAATTTCCTTGCTAGATGTTGCATTATCATTGTCTTGTGCAAGAGACATTATTGTGAATTGTAACTTAATTGAATTTAACTTATTTGTATAAAAGATATATCATTAATACCCTATTACTGTGATCTTGTATGATATAACTAATCTAGATGACTAGCACCGTCATCGGTGACGGTGCCAATGATCAGCGGTGAGGTACCCCTATACTCAACCATACAAATACAAGCGTGTACACATGATCTAGTTGAACTCCATAGATGGACTAGTTGTGGCATCTAGATAGTTACATGTTGATTGTAGTTTGTTGTCTTCCCACCTAGACTAGTATTTGCTTTGTCACATATGGTTTAGTCTAGAGTGAGGTGTATGATGTGGTTTTTAGCACTATGCTACCCCAAAAAAAATGAGAAAAATATTGATTAAGCTAATAAGCAATATGAAATAAGATCTAAGCTAGCCAAAGTGCAATGAGCATATGCCCTTAATCATTCGTACACATCTTGGACTTTGTGTACTACGTTTGGGATTATCAAGTGCACATTACTTGAGCACTACTTGATACGCTACTGGGTTTCCATGTAGTGACACTTAAATATTCATGATTAAGACATACTCATTTTACATTTAACAATAGGAATAGTAAGTGACGATAAAAGAAATATTAACTAAAAAAACAACAAGAAATAATCAAAAATAAATAATTAATAATTAAACAATTACAAACTAAGTGAATGCTGCAATGATGGAGTAACCTTGATCTTTATTGCTGATCGTGTACGTGTCCAAGTATGTCACACTCGAACAAAGGTTCTGTACAATTACAAGCAACACATAATGGGCATGCACTAGGAAAAAGAATTGAAAACTAACTAAAAACTGACAAAAAGACTGTACCCTAAGACTTATTGGAAAAAGAATCCTTCCTATGCACTTGAGTGCTATATTTATAGGCCAACACAGGAATCATGATATCATGTATATGATATTGTATCCAGGCTAAGATATTGGGTACCTATTATCTTGTACTCGATATCACATACCCGATATTGGGGCCTAGCAAACCACAATTCATCAATTAAGAAGTGGATGGCACTATTGAAACACCGTGAAAATGATGGGTTGGCCTCGAGCAAAGATTCGCAATTCAGGCGAGAGAGCGCATCAGCGTTGTTCCAGAACAGGTTTACGCTCTATTACGCACGGTAGCATAACGAGCGTAATAAGCTCCAAAATAGTCAAAGGCCAGAAAAGCACAACAGTTCGACGCTTTTTTGAGCAGTGCATGATTAACTTGTATTTACGCTCGTTACGCGGCGGTGCGTGTCATTGCGTATGTTATCATTAAGTTATACATTGTTTACGCTTCATCACGTACAGCTGCGTAGGGAGCGTAAATCACACATTGTTTACGCTTCATCACGCGCAGTTGCGTAATGAGCGTAAGTGGCACATTATTTACGCATGGTTACGCACAGCTGCGTAGTGAGCGTAAGTTACACATCGTTCACGCTTCATCACGCGCAGTTGCCTAGTGAGCGTAAGTAGTACACTTTACGCTTTGTTATGCGCAGCTGCGTAGTGAGCGTGAATCAGTCATTGTCTATGCTTTGTTTACGCTCTATTACGCACGGTAGCATAACGAGCGTAATAAGCTCCAAAATAGTCAAAGGCCAGAAAAGCACAACAGTTCGACGCTTTTTTGAGCAATGCATGATTAACTTGTATTTACGCTCGTTACGCGGCGGTGCGTGTCATTGCGTATGTTATCATTAAGTTATACATTGTTTACGCTTCATCACGTACAGCTGCGTAGGGAGCGTAAATCACACATTGTTTACGCTTCATCACGCGCAGTTGCGTAATGAGCGTAAGTGGCACATTATTTACGCATGGTTACGCACAGCTGCGTAGTGAGCGTAAGTTACACATCGTTCACGCTTCATCACGCGCAGTTGCCTAGTGAGCGTAAGTAGTACACTTTACGCTTTGTTACGCGCAGCTGCGTAGTGAGCGTGAATCAGTCATTGTCTATGCTTTGTTTACGCTCTATTACGCACGGTAGCATAACGAGCGTAATAAGCTCCAAAATAGTCAAAGGCCAGAAAAGCACAACAGTTCGACGCTTTTTTGAGCAATGCATGATTAACTTGTATTTACGCTCGTTACGCGGCGGTGCGTGTCATTGCGTATGTTATCATTAAGTTATACATTGTTTACGCTTCATCACGTACAGCTGCGTAGGGAGCGTAAATCACACATTGTTTACGCTTCATCACGCGCAGTTGCGTAATGAGCGTAAGTGGCACATTATTTACGCATGGTTACGCACAGCTGCGTAGTGAGCGTAAGTTACACATCGTTCACGCTTCATCACGCGCAGTTGCCTAGTGAGCGTAAGTAGTACACTTTACGCTTTGTTACGCGCAGCTGCGTAGTGAGCGTGAATCAGTCATTGTCTATGCTTTGTTACGCACAGTTGCGTAGCAAGCGTAAAACAATTTTAAGCTCATTGTTTTCTACATCGGATTACGCTCATACACGCAATGCAACGCAAATGAGTGTAATACAGCCTGAAAACAATTGAAGCACGCTCAGCATGTACCTGCTCTTCACACGCACAGCACGCAAACAAGCGTGTTGTGCGTAGTCACAGTCTGACTTAAAAGGATCAAGTCGACGGGACCCGAAACATCTGGGACCCACGTCATCAGGGTTGCATCTTTTTCACGGAGTGTCGCGACCTATAAATATTTCAGCGGACAAGGATATAGGGGGGGAAAATTTGGCAAATTAGTTGGCAAATCAGAGAAGCAAAAGCATATTTTCTGAGCACCAGAGCACTTAGCACTTTGGAGCAGAGATACAGAGAACAGCGCTTTGGCAATTGTTGGCATCATCACCTTACAACTGAAGCAGAGTACAGTTCGCCTCGAGCACTGGTGACAGGAGTAATCGTTCTGCTGAAGAGACTCTATCAATCAGAAACAATTGGTCGATAGACGTCAAAGCTTGGCCCGCCTTGCATCTCAGCTTTAGCCCACGAGGTAGATCGGACTTCTGTTTAGACCGTTTTGCTTGTTCGTTTGTGCCTGTTTCACATCTTGTAATCGGGGATTCCCCAGTGCAATTTTTCATACGAAATATACACTTTTAAGTCAAAGCGCAGATCTTGAAGCTACATGCTTCTCTTATGCCAGCCTCCGTTCATCGTGTTTAGCATTATCTTTGTCGCAATCCATCTACATCGCTTTTTCCTCGCTTTACGACGCCTCGAATCAGATCGCGTTCTTTTATGCACGTTGCATTGTTTTACTGACCCGTAAGTCCCTGTCTGATCGACAAGATCGTTCAGGGCGCCACGGATTCGTTTCTCCAGCATAGCCCTCACGCGGATCTGTGGCTAAAACTGTGTACGCCGGAACTTCGGTCGGTATTTCCAGCTGCCGACATTTTTCGTCGTTACAGTTTTCTGGTGCTAGAAGGAGGGCCTTCAGGCTCCGATCCGAATATTTCGGGTAACCCTGTTAGAGAGCCATACCCTAAACCATAGACGTAATACCTCTAGGGAAGTCTACGGTTAATCGTGTGGTATAGATCGGTCGCAAAGACGATTTCTTTGAAATCCTACAGGGTAGATAGCCTTTTCTGCTTTTTGTTGCCAGCCGTTTTCTTTTAGATCTGATTATCAGTCACCGTTGACTTCATCGACCAAATGGATTCCTTTTACTCAAACACAACCGCCATGGTAACTCTCGATCTGGGTGTCGCGCCTGTGAATCCTACGGCGGGCACGGGACCAGCTCCTGGTGCAACAGGACCTCAGGGACCATTGCGCTGGTCACTGCGGCTTCAGGGGAAAGAGCCCATCATTACGGTTATAACCCTTGAAGAATACAATTTCATATGCGTCAAGATCCAGGCGAAGTTGGCTCTTAGCCGAGCCGAGTTGGAGGCGAAGCGAAACTTTGAGGTGCTCCACCGAGGGGGCTATGACTTTAACCCGACAGCCTACGACATAATCCCCTTGACCGAGCACCAACACGAGCTTATCGCATAGTTGGTCATGGCCAGAGGCTAGACTTCACAACCTGTGGTAGAGCCTCAGCATGGGGAAGAGGCAGAGGACGAATTCGCGGCTCTGTCGGAGCATTCGTTCCATACTCTGACGCCCCACACACAAGTAAACCCGTTGTTCCCTTTCGACGGAGAAGCAGATTCTCTTGACCCAGCCGCGATCGCCCAGACGCAAATCCTTGTCCTTCCCCAGGCCAATGCGCAGCCGTCTGGGTTGCAAGCACAACCATCGCACCATAACGCAGGGGCGGGTCCCTCCCAACAGGTAATTGGTGTTCCGGCGGTGGTTCCGGCAACCGTCGCCCCTCATTTTGTCCCTCATGTGCAAGCTCATACTGTACCGATAACTCGTTCAGCGCAAATGTTCCCGCCTCCACCAACTCAGCAACATACCACAACCGTACCACAACAGACCTTTATGCAATATCCTGCAACAAGTCAATGGATCAACCCTGCTATGCGACACCACCCGTCTGCGGTGTACGGTGCACAGCCTTTAGCCGCACCTGCAGCACAATCTTCGCAGGTGTTTCCTCAACATACTTATCGTTATCCTATGCAGCAGGCAGGAGTTAACCCCTCATCTCAGGTCGGGGGATGGTGGTCTTCGTAGGCCCCCCAGCCGGCAGGAATCCCTGCTCGACCAGCGGTTAGCCAACCACCCCCAGCATTTCAGTTTTCTAGGGCTGCTCTCCCAGTCCAACCTCCTGTCCCTGCTGCACAGGCACCTCCGTTAACAGGTCTGGATCAAGCTTTCCAGCTTATCCAGACGCTTACTGAGGAGGTTCGACGTCTTAAGACTATTGGGTCCGATACCATTCAGATCATGGACTTCTATCAAGATGATCTAATTAATCCAGCAGTCCCCATACTGTCATTGCCACTAGGGATGTCCCTCCCTCACTTTACCAAGTATAATGGAGAGGGGGATCCCAACACCCATCTAGCCACCTTTAGATCTGAATCTTTGTTGTTACAGCAGTGGCCGCACACTTTGATCCGAGTCTTCGCAATGTCATTAACGGGTAAGGCTTTGGACTGGTATACAGCCCTCCCACGCTCTTCCATTTCAACTTTGGAAGAGCTGCTGACTCAATTTGTGACCCGATTCAAATACAACATGAAGCTGGAAGTCACGTTGGAACAACTTATGGGGGTGAAACAAGACCCGCTCGAGCCAGTCCAAAAGTTTATACAGCATTGGAATGCTACCTTGAATGAGATCCGCGAACCGATCGCGGACTTCCATCTATTGGCTATATTCAAGGGAGCAGTCAACGACTTTATTAAGTCGAAGCTGTATTATCTTTCCCCCGGCAATATACATCAGGCCTTCGCCCAAGTCTGAAGCATCCAAGATGCTGCGGAGGCCAGCAAAGACCCGACATATGTCGCCTACAAGAACACATACAACAAAGCCAAAGACAAGGGCAAGGCAGCGACAACGACAATAGCGACGCTAACTGAAAATGCGAAAAACAAGAACAAGAAGGTGCCCACAATAGCGCCCCCTGAGGCCATGGCTAGTGCCGGCACCAGCCAAGCCACAGTTGCTCCTGAATAGGCCCCCCAGCCAAAGCCGAATTTTGAGCGTAAAGATCGTTCAAAATACGCGGCTCTACTCGTGAAACATTCTGAACTGTTGAAACAACTGTTAGCGGCAGGACACATTCAGCCTAAGAAAGTGTCTGAAGAAGCCCTGAAGCGTCACAGACGTAACTGTGAACTGCTGAAGGATCCTTCTTTAGCCCTGCCTAACGAACCCGCAGTTCCGAGATCTTTCAGGCTGGACCGTTTCTGTGACTACCACCAGATGTGTGGTCACGACACAGATTACTGCTGGGCGTTGAAGGACGATATTCAACGCATGATCGATGAAGGTCATCTGAAACTAGACAGCAGTAACCCTACGCGCCCGGAAAACCAAACACTGCATGTATATAAGGATCCGTTGAATATGAATTATGATCCTTATACAATCACTGTGGTGAGTACGGACAGTGAGAGCAAGGGACCGCCAAAATAACCTTTTGTTTTGCACGTCCCCGTCAGCTCACCAAGGGGGCCAACTACTTCTTCAGCAGCTAGTGGGGTCTCACGACCACCGTTCATCATAAGGGCACCTTCCCAAGCGTGCCCTCAGTCAACCCAAGCCGCGGATTCATCCGCGTCCATGTCGAGAGCGCCCTTTATTATTAGGGCGCCAACACCACAGGCTGCTCCTCTCACGCAGGGGTAGACCTCTAGCCAGCGTCAACAGCCATCGCCTCCCAAGCGAAAGGAGGAGAATGTAGTTAATGCAACAAAAGACCACCCTACGCTTGGCTTCCCTAAGCCCAGGCCCCTGGCCTCTGTCCCTATGTCTATGCCCCAAAAGCAAGCTAAGGGGACAGAAACACAGCCACCTTCTCTTGGCAGAAAAAAGAACAACCCCACCACTGACACCGCTCCGCCTCGAGAGATCCGTCTTTTGGGCCGAATGGAGGAGGACAAGGGGGATAAACAACCCTGCTAGGAGAAGGACCTCCTTGATGCATTCACGCAAGTCAAACAAGCTCTCAAACAAAAGAATACAACGCTGAGCCTGTACGACCTACTGATGACTTCTCGAGAACACCGTGAGGCTATGGTACGCATGTTGACGTCCATATCAGTGGATGCCAGCCTGCCGGAGGAAGAGGAAGCGATACACGCTATCATGTTTCCTCCTGAAGCTGAACAACTCAAGCCCGCCTCGTTGACCTTCCTGGACGAGTCTGTCAAAGATGATCTGGAAAAAGGTCAAGTAACGACGGAGCCCATGTTCATTACCATTCAGGTCGGCCAGTATCGGATCCGGAGGGTACACGTGGATGATGGTGCAGCTGCCAATGTCATTCCCTATTCCATCATCGATAGGTTGGGACTGGTCGACCAGATCACTCCCACGACGACAGCTTGCGTGAAATCGTTCAACGGAGCACGGGTTCAAGTCAAGGGGATGGTGCGTATCGAGTTTGTGGCGGGGAATCAATTCCCAACTGAAGACACATTCTTAGTCGTCGAGGAGATGCTTGGATTTAACTTAATCTTAGGGAGGTCGTGGTTAGCCCAGCTGAGGGCAGTCTCGTTGCCAATACATCAAGAGATACACCTGCCCTACGCCTGAGGGGAGGTTATCATACGCGGTGACGAGGTCGCCCCCAGAACCGTCAACAACATTGAAGAAGAACGGGGTTCGGAGATCGAAGCGACTGAGGATCAGTCCTGTCTCCAAGCCCCCAAACAGAACGACGATAATGCCGACGGTCTAGCCTGGGCCGACCTTCCATTTCCAGATGGCAGCGTAGAGGAGTCAAACCATAAACCTCCTCGCCCTTACGCAACGCTTGACGTGAAGGCCATTAAGAGACAATTGCGTATCGACGGCTGAACAACAGTCTTCTGTGTGTACTACTATTCTCGTGTAAGTTAGCACACTCGTTTGGCAGTTTCTTCTGTTGTTTCAACATGCTTTTACGCTACATTTTCTTTCTGGGTTCACGCTCTTCACCTGTTGCGTGCTTTATCGTACTCGCGTTAGTTACGCTCTCCTTCTCTTACGAATTTATCCAGAGGGCCATTTCTCGTGTAAGTTAGCACACTCGTCTGGCCCGCAATGGCCTTAAACTAGTAGCTCATCTGGCCCGCAATGGCCTTAAACTAGTAGCTCGCTGGCCCGCAATGGCCTTAAACTAGTAGCTTATTTACGCAAAGTCTCACGTCGGCCCACAATGGCCTTAAAATAGCTAATTTATGCAAATTCATATGTCGGCCCGCAATGGCCCTAAACTAGTAGCTTATTTACGCAAATTCATATGTCGGCCCGCAATGGCCCTAAACTACTAGCTTATTTACGCAAATGCATACGCTGGCCCGCAACGGCCTTAAACTAGCTAATTTATGCAAATTCATATGTTGGCCCGCAACGGCCTTAAACTAGTCATCCGGAGTTATCCACAATCACCATTCATGCTTATTTTACTTTACGCATCAGGCCCGCAACGGCCCTAAACTAGGAATTAAATCATTATTATCTAAACGCGATTTTCAACAGTTGCACTTGTATTCCATCAATGAAACAAAATATATATATATATATATAATCGGAATTCAATACATCCGCCAAGTTTATAACAAGCCTTTTCAGTCAACATTAACAAAATTTTGCGTATTACGCATTCCCCTTACTGCCACTATCGCCTGTATCTCTCAACTCTGAATCTAGCCCTAAAAGGTCGTCCTCTAGTGGGCCATCGTTTCCGAGAATGATCCCTTCACGAAAGGTTGCCTCTTCACGAGGCTCTCGTTCTGATCTGGGCTCCACGGGAAGACGTTCTCCATCATTTCGTTCCACCTCTGCTTCTACTGCCTCCTCTCCTAGCCCTTCAGCTGGCGTACTCTCTCTACCTTCTTCTGGTACCTGAAACCGAATAACACCAAAGTTAGAATAAACGATGCTAGCTAGAGAAAATTTGCCAACTAAGCCATGTGTAAACTTACTCGCGACGGCCCGGCTTCCGCAGCAAAGGGAAGCTTGTCCAAACCAGCCCACAAACGCTGCATGATCTCATCCTCTGTCAGGTCTGGCCACACATCTTCGCCCGAAGCTACCCCAGCTTTCACCTTCCCTTTCTCCACGCTACTCCAGGAGGGCAGATTTGGGAAGAAAGTAGGGATCGAAGCCTAGTTCCCAGGGAAAACCACCGCTCTCTCTGGGGATGCAGTTACGGTCACCTGCTCTTTGAACTTCTTGAACGCTTCGGACGCTCCGATGGTGTCCACAAAAAACTCCAGGGATCGAGCTTTAATGGCAGATTCACGGTAACGCTGTCTATAAGCAGCGCTTTGCCTTTTATATACATGCTTGTGGTCTTTCTCCATCTGCCCCCATTCCTGTACGCTGGCGCAGTAGTCCATCCAGTCCCGACTTTTCTGAGCTAGCAGTTCGATTTGCATCCTCTGCTCTACTAACGCCCGGCTGGTTTGTACGTTGTTCTTGATCGCTGTCCAATAACGGGAGTGATCAATAACAGCGGTACGCCAGTCTTCATCCCCCATCATACGTGCCTCTAGGAACTCGTACCGCGCCCTCAAATCCTCGACCTCCTTCGTCAAGGATTCAATCTTCCCCTCCGACTGCTACAGCTTCTTCCATAGGTTTTCATTCACGTTTCTACTTTCCCACGTGGAGCGTGTCGAGCGTAACGCACATTTACGCATTTCCTCATAAATGTGGCGTGGCACGACCGCCCCATCAGGTGGGGGCTCCGTTGTGCGTAGATCAATGGGCTCTGCGGGATCCCATCGGAGGTGAGCTCCTGACAGAAAAACAAGAATCAATATGGATGCCACATTATCAAGACATTATGCCATAACTTCGTTAACTTACCAGCGCCAGGTTCAATGCGTTCCAGACGCTCGATCATGTCGCTGACGACGCCTTCCATGAAGGCAAATTTATCGGGGAAGTCTTTTCACATTTTGCTAACAGCAGCAGACGTTGAAACATCTTCTTCCCCTGTGGCGTAACTTGGTTAGACATTCCCTCCATTAACATATCTTTTCAAACACGCTAACGCACTCATTACCTCTTCTGGCGACAATGGCGATTTCATCATCTTCCCTATCTGCTTCCCTTTCACGCACTGGAGTCTGTGCGTCACTGGTTCTAGCAGCTGGGGCCTCCTCACGCACCCTAGTCTGTACGCAGCTTCCGCTAACAGCTGGGGCCGCCTCACGAACTGGAACCTCCATGCGGCTCCTATTAACACCTGAGGCCTCTTCTTCCAAAATTGAGGCCCCCTCCCCATGGCTTAGTATCATTGCCCCCGTCTCAGAGGTCAGTCGTTCTGTCATTTTTGCAGTTTATACCACCATATGTTAGCATATAGTTCCAAATCATCTAAGTAAAACCTTGCGTATACAAGCCTTTCACACTTACCAGGCGGAGGCTTATTTCGCTGCACCTTGATCCCAACAGAACGGCTTGCATCACCCCCAGGGGCCTCAGTTAGGCGGAGCCTCTTCCGCCAAGCCGCTGGTTCCACAATTTCCTCTGCCAGACGTTTTCCTCGCGAGGCGTCGCCGGTGTAGGTAGGCATTATCCCGCCTACGCTGTCGAGACCTCGCGCTCGTGGTGCCGTCAAGCCTTTAGTTGTTACAGACAACGACTCCCCAATCCCCTCCGGCGGGTCCTGCCCACGGGTAGTGCTGAGAATGTGGGCAATCCAAGGTTTGGATAACTGGTCTCGGTCTTGCTGTACCCAGACCCCATTCCTCTGAACGACCAGAAACTCAGCAAACCACCGG
This sequence comes from Gnetum montanum, assembly GCA_015680685.1. Classification (NCBI taxonomy): domain Eukaryota; kingdom Viridiplantae; phylum Streptophyta; class Gnetopsida; order Gnetales; family Gnetaceae; genus Gnetum; species Gnetum montanum. The sequence continues at coordinate 46,889 of MNCI01006710.1, read as the reverse complement.
AGGCAAGCTATGAAAAAGGCATGATGCACATTGAAACGAGACTCGAGCTTCTGCCGAAGCTTAACCATTTCACTGCGTAGGCCCTTGGCAAGATGGCTTGCCCAATCAAACCGGGCTCCCTCCTCTAGGACCTCTCGCATGATACAGGTCTATTCTACTGAAAAGAACTTCACCTGCGAGAGAGTTTTGGGGAAGGTCCGGGCCCGAAAAAGGGGGTAAAGTGTCTTGGCGGCCCCATTCTCGAATTTATCGCAAGGAAACCCCTTGGTCTCCTTAGGGAGCCTCGCCCACTCCTGCAAAAACTCCTCCATTCTGGCGCTCCTCGCGGTCTTCACTTTCATGGGAAGGCTGCTCGAGGGGATGCCAAACAAGTCCGAGAAGAGTTGAGCGTCAATGTCAAAATTTATGCGCATGTTATGCACGCGTGTGCTGAAACGATCCGCCTTCTCGCTAAAGGAGTTGACCAGGCCTATCATTTCACTGGCGGGGACATCAGGGGTCGTGGCCAAAAACAAGTGCATTAGCCCTGCAGCCTGGATCTTGCTGGTCACCGCGACTGGGGCCGCTGAATGGCCGAGCCAACGTTGTGCCTCCTTAATATCCTCGTAGCGAAAGAGAACGTCCCTCGCCTCGCGGCCGGAAATTGTAAGGGTAATCTCTCGGGATTCCCTAACTGAGAGGCATAAAACGTAGGTAAAAAAGAAACACCATTGTATAACATCCATGACTCATAACTACACACCAGCATTAGAATACACAGCGGCTTTACCGGGGCCAAACGACAACGGAAATGGCGGGAGTTCCCTCTGCACGTCCTCAACGGTGAGGGGTGGGTCCAAGGTCCAGTCCTCGTGCAGCCACCCGAGTTCCTGAAAATTCTTGAAAGGGCACTCATAGCGGGTGTGGTACTCACGCATCTCATGGTCAATCTTCCCGATAACACCAGCACGCACGTTGTTGGTCGCGGTAAACGCCATTATTGCCGTTTCGGCCCAGGCTAACGTATCGCCATCGCCAATTAGGTGGTTGTCATGTATAAAAAACCTGTACCATACAGCGTAAGTTTAACTTACATTTTACACAGACTTCTCTCCCTCTTCATATCAATAACAGACATTATAACAAAAATAGAGACAATACAGTTAGCCAAATCTGCTTACCCGCCTGCGTAGTACACCGTGCCTTGTGGGTTCTGGAAGTACGTTGACACATGACGAGCCACGAACAGCGTGTTATACGCATGATAACAGTTGAAACGGGCCATGCCCCAGATCCAGTGTAAGCTCCGCAGACCGCGGGCGCTGAGCACCTGGTCCTTGGGATAACCCGTCTCGATGGCTCCGTCTGTCAGGTAAGCCAGAATCCCCTGCGACGACCCCGCCAATAGGTGCTCCAAAATGGCACCAGCAACATCCCCGGTCACGTTAGACCAAATAATGATGCTGAAGTTATGCAGCAAAAATTGCAGAAACTCCAGCGCCCCCTTTTGGAACCAGATGGCCTTCCCCTGCACCCTTGTGTGAGGGGGAGGAACATTGGGGACGATGGGATTTGTCCAGCACGAAACCCCAATGAGGTCTAGCACAATCAAGATGGGCTTTAGCGTGATGCTGTATACAAAAGCCAAAGCGTATATCAATACCTACATTTGCATTCACATGACTGACACGAAAAACTCATAAAACGCACCCAGGCCGAAATCGCCCAAACCCTTGCGACAACGCAAGGTTTGTCCTTGACAACGGCGATAAACGCAACCATTTCAAACCCTCGCATTAGCCCGAGGTCCATAGCCCACAATCAACATGTACGCAAACGCAGATACACCACGAAGAACAGCCATAGGAAACGAAAGTAAGTATGTAAGGAACGACTAACCGGTTCAACGGCGCGGGCTCTCGAACATCGATCAACGCCTGCAAAACTCGGTCCAGAGTTGCTTGCATCTCGTCGATTTTGGCCAGTTTTGGGTTCTTCTTCTTGCTCTTCGGTGCCATAGTGACGATTTCAGAATTTCTTCACAGCCTAACTTGCAAATCTTCGCGAGGTTCAAAGCCCTAACCCTCTGCTCTTCTTCTGCTCAACGACAGTTGCGAATTCAAATTCACGATAGACAGCAACCGGTTCTCATCGAAGAACCACTTACTTATACGCGAGGATCACCGACTTGGTATCAGATTTAAGCGGAACTTTCCTGAAACGGAATCCGCAAATCTAGATATTAATGCGGCCGATATCGCATGCTCCTCTATCCGAAATGACGTTAAACTACCACATCTTATCGCCTCGTAATCGGGTTACATTGATTACAAATTGTCCATAATATTCAAAATGCAGTTAGCCTTCCACGTTCGGTGACATTACGTCACCTAGCTCCTAACCATTTACGCACTCACTGGTTTTGCAGGACAGACGGAGAATGGACGCCGCACTTTCAGCACCTTTAATTTTGATAGGCCCATACGGGAATCTAGTTAGATAGTTTGACGCCACACATGTTGACCTCCCTTTAGAAAGCGTAACCATAGCTGTATCGGAGACGTCCCCAGAATGGCCAGAGCAGTCGACGCGCACGCTAGACCTGGAGGCTGGAGATAGAACCGAGGACCCCCTCAGTGAGGTCCCTATCGTTACGCATAAGGGCGAGGCTAAAACGCTCAAAGTCAGTTCTTTGTTAGACGAAGAAACGCACAACGCAATAAAATAGGTCCTGCAAGACAACATCACCGTCTTTGCATGATCATATGAGGATATGCCTGGGTTAGATCTGAGGTTAATCTAGCATAACATTATCTTAGACCCACAGATTAAAGCGGTTAGGCAAAAGGCATGCAAAATAAAACCAGAGATCGCGCTAGCGGTGCGTGATGAAATCACCAAGCTGTACCAGGCTGGTTTCATCCGCGCGGTCGATTACTCAGGCTGGGTATCTAACATTGTGGTTGTGCCGAAGAAGACCGTGAGTATACGCATATGCATAGACTTCCGGGATTTGAACAAGGCCACAATCAAGGATAACTTCCCGCTTCCGAGTATTGACCAGCTAGTGGATACAACAGCTGGGCATGCGCTTCTGTCCTGCATGGATGGCTTTTCAGGCTATAACCAGATTCGCATTAACCCAGAACACTAGCTGACCATGACGTTCATGACACCCTGGGGCACCTTTTGCTACACCATGATGCCTTTTGGCCTGAAGAACGCCGGCACAACGTATCAATGAGCCATGACATACATCTTTAGTGATTACCTCCTAGGAAGACTGAATGATTACGTAGACGACATAGCTGTGAAGTCGTTGAATTCGGAAGACTATTCAGAGGACCTGGAGTTAGTCCTTAAAAGATGTTCCACACACGAGCTCCGGCTTAACCCAAAGAAGTGCGTATTCGGAGTCAAAACCGAGCGCATGCTGGGGTTTGTGGTATCGGAAACCAGCATACGAGTTGACCCTGATAAGGTCAAAGCCATTGTCGAGTTAACACCTCCCACAGACCTCAAGCAATTATGCGGGTTGCAGGGACGCTTACAGTTCATACGCCGGTTCATTTCGAGGTTAACCGACAAGTTACACCCGATGCAACACTTGCTGAAAAAGGGTGTTAATTTCGAGTGGACCGACGATTGCCAGCGTGCGTTTGATAGTTTAAAATAAGAACTGCAACATTGGCCAACGGTTTTCCCGCCACAAAGGGATTCACCGTTTTTCATCTATCTCGCTACTTCGGACGTGGCAATAGCAGCGTTACTTTGTCAAAAAAGGGATGATGGGTCGGAAATACCCATCTATTACTTGAGTCACACTCTATGTGCGTACGAGACGAGATACAACGACGTCGAGCATAATTGCTTAGCATTAGTTTTTACGCTTAAGAAATGTAGGCATTATCTATTTCGTAGTCAAGTTAACGTCATCTGTAAAAACAACATCCTTAGAGCCATAACGCATAGCTTATACGAGAGTAGCAAAATAGCTCGCTGGAAGGTTATCACAGCAGAATTCGATCTGCACTATATTGATCAATCATCCACGAAGGGCCAAGCGATAGCTGACCAGTTAACAACTTCACCGATCAACAATCACGCGACCATAGAGCCAGAGTTCCCAGACGAACATGTACATAGTCTAGGCCCTGTCGCAATAGGCCTCGAAGCAACATTGCACTTCGATGGAGCTTCAACTACCAGAGACGGCAGTGCTGCCATTGTTCTTACGCTATCGCCTGAGGATGTGCGTATACACGCTTATCGATTGACCTTCCCTTGTACGAACAATGTGGCAGAGTACGAGGGGCTCCTCAAGGGATTACTAACTGCGGGTGAACTCGACGTTCAACACCTGGCAGTTAGGGGCGATTCGATGCTTATCATAAATCAAATCACTGGAGTCTATGCCTGTAAGGCTGTACATTTGCAGCCTTATTGCGACCAGGCTAAAGATCTTCTGAGGCGATTTACGACCTTCGACGCCCAACACGTCCCGCGAACTGACAACACGCTGGCCGACGCACTGGCCACCCTGGCTTTACACGTGCCTGCACACCTGCTTAACACCTACCCTGCATTGATTACAGACTGCACAGAACCTATCATTCAGATGGCGCAAATCTCCTCTCTTCTCGAGGAAAGCACGCCTGAATGGTACGATAATATCAAGACGTATCTTTTACAGGATGAGTTGCCACCCACATTAACGAGCGCACAGAAAGACGCAATTCGTAAGCAGGCTAGGCAGTACGTCATCATCGGAGACAGCACTCTCTGTAGGCGCTCCTTTGATGGCGTGTTGCTTACCTGCGTAGACAAAGACCAAGCGCAACACATAGTCGGCGAAGTTCATGAGGGACTATGTGGCGGCCAAGTAGCACCAAGGGCTATGGTCCTAAAAATCCGACGCTTAGGATACTACTGGCCAGGCATGGAAAAAGACTGCCAAACAAAGGTCAAAACTTGTGACACGTGTCAGCGTCATGCAAACCTCATCCACGTGTCGCCCACAGAATTGCATACAACGCAGATAACATGGCCGTTTCAGCGATGGGGACTGGACATCATAGGACCCATCACATCGAAATCTTCTGCAGGGCATAGCTTCATTAT
>MNCI01006710.1:2381-41292 GCA_015680685.1 Gnetum montanum | reverse complement strand
GGAAGGCCCTTTCTTGGTGGTCGACGCATATGGCAATGGAGCGTTCAAATTAGCAGACGTCAACGGCAACGAATTAACAAACCCTGTAAATCATGTATACTTGAAGCGGTATTTCATCTAGCAGCATCTACGGTGTCGACAGCAGGTATGGCAGTACTCGTCCGCTACGACGTAAAACTGGCATTGCTCGTCCGCTACGACGTAAAACTGGCATTGATCGTCCGCTACGACGTAAAACTGGCAAGTGGTAACCGTCCGCTACGACGTAAAACTGGCAGTGTTGTACAGGTCCGCCAAGACGAAAAACTGGCATCTTTTGCACACGCCTGCCACGACGCTAAACTGGCACAGGTAAGTAGCTGTCTGCTGAGACGTAAAACCAGCATAGATTTGTCCCTGGGTCATGACATAAAACTGACATCCACAGCACGGTCTGCTGAGACCATAAATCAGCCTTACCACCATCTGCTACGATGTAAAACTAGCGTCTCTTGGTCTGCCCGGACTTTAAACTGGGACCATGCTCTGCTGAGACTTAAAACTAGTAACGGAAGTCTACCAGGACTTAAAACTGGGAGGTACAGATTGCTACCATGTCAAGCGAGCATGATCATCCTTGTACAGCTGCACAGCGGATGGGGTGGGATACTGAAACAGTCCTCGTGTCTCCGCCCCACTGGCATCCTACTGATTCCTCGGATAAGCAAAGAAGCATCTTACTGATCCCTCGGAGATGCTGCCACCGCACCCGCCGCAGTGGTGGTACCTCTGAGAGTTTAGCCTCGCCAGCCGGAGCTCCGACGAAATCCTCGTCGGCAACGACCTCGGGATCCTCGCCAATCATCGCTATCGGACGCCGGCCTCTCAGATTCATCTGGCCGGTTCCTGGTGTAGTCAGCTAGCTGCACTGTGTCTGATACCTTTTGGTGAAGGTATGCAGCGCCAATCGTTGGGATTGGCAGCTTCGCCCGAGTGCTCAGGCTCCTTCTTTACAGCCCATTCGCTCTAGCTCACATCGAACGACGTTTGCTTCAAGCACCTCGCCTCTTGTTCATGAGCAATGGTGTCCTCTGTCTTCTTTTGTGGTTGCAGGTCACTTGCCTTGGAGGATGTCATCCAAAGGTGCATCCATTTGAGCGGTGAAGTACAACAGCGTGTTGAAATGGCTGCTCAGGTTTGCTCGCCCATGTAACTCTGCATGTCTATACCTTGCATAATCCTACCCTTAACTCTAGTTTCCTTCACCCCCACCACCCAGTTTCCATACGCAGCAACTTACATACGCAAGTATTCATTTGCCACACTCACGCTAGCAGAGATATCGCAGAAAGTGATGCACAACGCTCCTTTTTGCACGCATTCCTGCTACAGTTTGTAACAGAGAAATCTCGGATTGACGCGCTACGCTCATCTGAAAGCATTCCTGTTGATATGAATCAGCGTGCATTTCCTTGCGTACGAGCATCTCTCATACCCCTACCATCATAACGCATTTTGCATCTTCCCCAAACCTGTTTCCAGTTATATCCCTCTATACCTGCCGGCTTTGTTCTTCCATGGTAACAAGGCAACCCTTGATTAGCCGTGGATGCACGCTGTTCTTGCTTCTACCGCTCCGGTGTTTCGTATTCTTTGTCGACGTCTTTCGGGCAAGCCCTTCAACCGTCAACAAAGAGGGGCCATTGAAACACCATGAAAATTACGGGTTGGCCTCGAGCAAAGATTCGTAATTCAGGCGAGAGAGCGCATCAGCGTTGTTCCAGAACAGGTTTACGCTCTATTACACACGGAAGCATAACGAGCGTAATAAGCTCCAAAATAGTCAAAGGCCAGAAAAGCACAACAGTTCGATGCTTTTTCGAGCAGCGCATGATTAACTTGTATTTACGCTCATTACGCGGCGGTGCGTGTCGTTGCGTATGTTATCATTAAGTTATACATTGTTTACGCTTCATCACGTACAGTTGCGTAGGGAGCGTAAATCACACATTGTTTATGCTTCATCACGCGTAGTTGCGTAATGAGTGTAAGTGGCACATTATTTACGCATGATTACGCACAGCTGCGTAGTGAGCGTAAGTTACACATCGTTCACGCTTCATCACGCGCAGCTGCGTAGTGAGCGTAAGTAGTACACTTTACGCTTTGTTACGCGCAGCTGCGTAGCGAGCGTGAATCAGTCATTGTTTATGCTTTGTTACGCACAGTTGCGTAGCAAGCGTAAAACAATTTTAAGCTCATTGTTTTCTACATCGGATTACGCTCATACACGCAACGCAACGCGAATGAGTGTAATACAGCCTGAAAACAATTGAAGCACGCTCAGCATATACCTGCTCTTCACACGCACAGCACGCAAACAAGCGTGTTGTGCGTAGTCACAGTCTGACTTAAAAGGATCAAGTCGACGGGACCCGAAACATCTGGGACCCACGTCATCAGGGTTGCACCTTTTTCACGGAGTGTTGCGACCTATAAATATTTCAGCGAACAAGGATACAGGGGGGCAAATTTGGCAAATTAGTTGGCAAATCAGAGAAGCAAAAGCATATTTTCTGAGCACCAGAGCACTTAGCACTTTGGAGCAGAGATACAGAGAAGAGCGCTTTGGCAATCGTTGGCATCATCACCTTACAACTGAAGCAGAGTACAATTCGCCTCGAGCACTGGTGACAGGAGTAATCGTTCTGCTGAAGAGACTCTATCAATCAGAAACAATTGGTCGATAGACATCAAAGCTTGGCCCGCCTTGCATCTCAGCTTTAGCCCGCGAGGTAGATCGGACTTCTGTTTAGACCGTTTTGCTTGTTCGTTTGTGCCTGTTTCACATCTTGTAATCGGGGATTCCCCAGTGCAATTTTTCATACGAAATATACACTTTTAAGTCAAAGCGCAGATCTTGAAGCTACGTGCTTCTCTTATACCAGCCTCCGTTCATCGTGTTTAGCATTATCTTTGTCGCAATCCATCTACATCGCTTTCTCCTCGCTTTACGACACCTCGAATCAGATCGCGTTCTTTTACGCACGTTGCATTGTTTTACTGACCCGTAAGTCCCTGTCTGATCGACAAGACCGTTCAGGGCACCGCGGATTCGTTTCTCCAGCATAGCCCTCACGCGGATCCGTGGCTAAAACTGTGTACGCCGGAACTTCGGTCGGTATTTCTAGCTGCCGACGTTTTCCGTCGTTACAACTATGATTTGTATGCACAAACACCTTATAGCCAAGCACATAGTGCCTAAACATTCTGAGAGCATACACCACTGTCATTAGTTTTTTCTTAGTTGTGGTTTAATTCAACTATGCACCCACAATGCTTTGGCTCGCATAGTGGATGTAATATGGGCATTTCTTGTCATCCAAATGCATAAGCACAACTCCTAAGGCATAATTAGATGCATCTATCATTATATGAAATGGTTTGGACTAGTCTAGTGCCTTTAGAATTGGAGTTTCTATGAGTTTGTCCTTTAGCTATTGGAATGCATGTTCAAACCCGTTGGTCTAGATGAATGGAGCATCTTTGTTTGTAAGCTTGACCAACAACTTTGTGATTTTAGAGAAATTATCTATGAACTGTCGATAGTAGCCAATGTGTACAAGGAATGATCGGATATCTTTAACTATCTCTAGTTAGTGTGTGATTCCTTGGATGACCCTTATCTTTTTTGGGTCTACCTCAATCCCTAGTTGAGTAATTATGTGCCCTAGTACTATGTATTTTTGGATCATTAAATGGATTTTCTTCCAATTATGCTTAAGGTTTATTTTGACACATCTTTTCAATACTTGCTTAAGGTGGTCCACGGCTTGCTCAAATGTAGCCCCATAGGTAGAGAAGTCATCCATAAAGTCTTTTACCTTACTACTAATCTGCTATTGAAAAATACTAAGGACCAAGCATTGAAATGTTGTATGGGCATTGCACAAACTGAATAGCATCTTGCAATATGCAAAAGTTCCCTAAGGACTTGTGAATGTTGTTTTGGCCTAATCTTCTAGTGTAATCTAGATTTGGTTATAGCCACTATAACCATCCAAGAAGCTATAATAGCAATGCGTAGATATAGTGTCCAACACTTGGTCCACAAATGGCAATGGAAAGTGATCTTTAAATGTTGCCATATTCACTAGCCTAAAGTCAATGCAGACCTGCCACTTACCATCTTTCTTTGGCACAATTATGAGTTTCCTAATCCACTCACTATCCACAATGGGATAGATGAACCCTATCTTTAGGAGTTGTTCTATTTCCTATTTGACGATCTACTTCAACTTACGGTTTAGTTGCCTTTGCAGCTATCTTCTTGGCTTCTTGGCAAGGTTAGAGTAGATACAATGTTGACATATCCTTGGATCAATTCTAGTCAGTTCAGGATATGATGAAGCAAAGATTGTTGGCCATTTTTTGACCACCTTTAATAGCTTGTCTTTTTTTTGGGAGGATTGTTGGGTTAGAAAAATGGCCATTTCTTGAATTGATTATCTAAACCACTTGGATGGAAGGCCAGTTGTAAATTTATAGCCCTTGTAGAATTTTGTTGCTATGGCTATGGGGAAATTTTTCCCTGCATGGATAGAGTAGGAGGTAATTGGGTTGAGGGCAAGGGGTGGTATGGATATGGATTCTCTCCTCAAGTAGATGGTGAATGAGTTCGATGGTACTTTGGAGGGTAATAGTGATGCTAGAATGAGGCATGGCTGGTAGAACTTCATGGAGAAATGGGTTGCTGAACATAGTACCCATATGGATCCAATTTCCTGTAAGGGTACTACTATCTTGGTGGTGGCATTCCCCATGACTGTGGCTATTGCCACTATTGGTATTGCTCATATGGTTCTGCTAGAGCTTCACTTGGATAGTAAGCTTGTTGTTGCTCGTGGAATTACCTTGGATTGCCCTAAGGATAAGGCAACCTTCTGGGTGCTTGCCTTCTTGCTAGTCATGGATTTAAAACATACACCCCAAACTCTTGTATTATAGCAGCTTTGCCCTTACCTCTTTAGTAGGCATGTTCAACTTCTTTTTGCCTCTTGTAGTTGTGATTACTATTTTGCTCTTTAGATTCTTTAGCAATCTTCATAGTAGTTTGGAATTTTTCATTCAAAGAGTTCCAAAAGTTATCAACCTTTGTTAAAATATCAAAAATAGATTTTTTGATGGGCAAGGTCTTCTTGTTTACCACTTTTTCAAGTGGTGACTCCTCTTTGTTACAGAATTAGACCTCCCTTTTCTTGATGGAAGAATCCCTAATATATTTTTCTACACTTTCCCTTTTTTGCAACTCATCTTCTTCTTTTGCTACCCACTCTATCAGCCTTTGTATTTGATGAGCTCTTAGTTTAGATAGTCTCCCTTGGGCATAAACCCCAAGAGTTTTCTAGTTTCTACTTTAAGCCCATCTATAATGTGGCAAAGTTTTTCCCTATGAGAATAACCATGGCTAGGGCATTGATGCAAGAGAGAATAGTATCTACCCATGGCACCATTCAAGGGTTCATGTGGTCCCTATTTCTTGCCTTGGATTTGCCTTCTCAGATTAGACACTATGGAGTATGTTTGGTATTTTTCATTAAATAGTTCTAGCATGGTATTCCATCTACAGATAGATTTCAGCTTCAAGGACCAGTACTAGCCTTTTGCCCCTTTGATGAGTATCCTAGGAAATAACTTCAATTTCTTCTAGCCATTCTCTATGCATTTCCTAGGAAAACTCTAATTTGTAGAAAGGCTTGTAGATGGTTTTACAAATTAGAGTTGTATCCCCCCTCAAACCTTGGAAAATTGTTCATGTCTAAGCACTTGATCCGACTATCTTTTACATGCCTAGATGGGATCTTAACTACCTCTACAATGTTAAGAATTCTTCGAGTTACCAGTAAAGGCTCATCATTAGCATTATTTCATTGTCATTAAGGATGTCCTCTATCCACTTCAATTATTATGGGCATGGCTATTAGTATTATTGTCCTACTACCCATCTCCATCATAATTTTTTCTTTCATAGCATTTTTCAAAATTAGAAGAAGAGGAAGAAGAACATGTAGGTGAAGAGGGTAAAGAGGGAGGAGGATTGCCTTTGCCAACTTCCCTTCAATTGTCATGGTGATGTTCATCAGGTTTCTTATCATCTTAACACTTGCCCAAGCCCTTGCCTTGACTGCCATGTTTACCAAAACCTGGTTTGTTGATAGTGGAATATAGATTTAGATTCACACTTCCATCATCAATAACGAGGGGTGGAAAATTTTTATGTTGAGAGCCTCTAGAGAGAGGGCCTTCATTATCATCTTGGTTCAGCAAGAACAAGGGATTGGTGAACCGTTTTCCCTTCACAAACTTATGTTGCTTCTCCTGGTGTCGATCTTTTTGGTGTTGTGTTTTAGTGGGATGGTAGTCATAATCATGCATACCGAAGATCATGGATGCCTAACTTCCTAAGAGTTTGAAGTAGCATCATAGACATTGATCGAGAGGCATTACAATGTTTCCTTCCATATCACGCCATCATAGTTGTTCATCTTGGTGCAGGATGAAGGTGAAATTAGGTAGATACTCATCTAGATGAGTATATACCATGTTGCACTATTGAGGGATTGGCAGTTTAACAATGTCATGCTTGAGAGAAGAAGACATTTTGCAAAAAAATAGAATATTAGTGTGCTTATATAATTATATTTCATGTGAGAGTGATGTTAACCTTGGGGTTCATCCAACAATGTTAATGATGTTCACTAATCCTAGTTAGTGCATGTTTCAAACAAAAAGAGTTCACAAAAATAGTGCTAATGATGAGTAGTGAAGGTACCCCTATGCTTAACCATACAAATCACAAAGTGTTCACACACGATCTGCTCAAATTCTATGAACTTTATGTCTTTTAGTATACTAGTCATCTAGGAAGTGAACCCTACCCTAATGGTCATTCGTTGTCTTCCCAATTACACTTGTGATGTATGAAGGTATGATTAAGTGTAATTGAGCCATATGATTTTTAATGTTTTATGTTTTATGTCCATTGGTTCTTAAAGTAGAGAGATGAAGTAATTTAATAACTACTTTAATTTAACTACTTAACTAGTCTCTAACTAGTCCTAACATAAGCATCTAGTCCCTCTTTCTGTACATGTCCTAAACCCATGTATCCACTACTAGGTTACCAAGCGCTATGCTACTAGGTGCACCAAGCAATAATGTTGCTGGGATTACTAAGTGAATATGTGTTTATGCTCAAAGTGGTTATACTTATGTGTTTAATCTATTTAGCTTAACCAATTAACTAATTGTTTAAAGTCTAATTTAGCTTAATTAATTGCATATTTAATGAAAGTAATGAATGCATAAATAAATCAATAATATATTCTAAGTGATACAAGGTTTGATCAAAAGGCTGATCTTTATTGCCATACAGATGAGTGTGGTTTAGGTACAACAATGCTCGAATAAAGATCCATATACTATTTGACTCTTGCTGCAGCCACTCAGAGAAATATTCTAACTTTTAAATGGAAAACCTACAAGATCTTTGCTATTACTAGGACTTGATATCTTCATAAATATGGCTATGAGCTTGTATTTATAGTTTTTATTATAGGGTTTCATTGACAAGGCCCCATAGATGTAGCAAACACTACATTGATGTGGCCTTGTCAATGGAGCAACACCATGTAAACGGGACCCCATTGATGAGGCTGCATTAACAAGGGCTCATTGATGTGATACTTTGTGCTCATCATAATTATTTGACATCATCTTTAGCTAAGAGTAGTATAGCTTTCTAAATGGGTACTTTGGTTACAATCAATCAACATTACACTAGAGTATTAAGCAAAAATCACCTTGATTTGTTTGTGGAAAACCTTTGCCTTCAAATGCATGCTCTTTGGGTGATGCAATGCACTAGCCACATTCCAATGACTGGTGATGTAGGTGTTCCAAGATTACATTAGTAAGAGTGTGAAAGTATTTTTGTTTTACTTTTTCACTTATGGAAAATATTTCAAGAGGTCTTAAACAAGCTGAAAGTTATTTTATGTTGTTGCTACCAAGTGAACTTAAATATGAAATGGAAGAAAATCTAGTTAATGGTGACTAATAGTGTTGTTCTTGATCATAAATTTTCTAAGAAGGAAATTGAAGTAGATCCTAACAAGATAAGCATCATCAGAAACATGATGTAGATTCCCATGATGGTCAAAGAGATGTCATCTTTTGTTGGTCATAGAGGCCATTATTATAGATTCATTAAGATTATTTTAGAAGACCTAGGCCTTTATTTGAGATCATGAAGAAAGATGTTCTATGGAGCAAGAAATGTGAAAATTCCTTCCAATGTCTAAAGGAAAGGGTAACCTAAACTTTGGTGTTAGAGAGTTCTAACTAAGCTCAACTCTTCCCTATAATGATTTTGAATTTACATTAGGTGTTGTATTAATGTAGTTTGATGAGAAGAAGAGGCCCTACTACATCCACTATGCTAGCTAAAGTATTATGAGGCCTCAATTAAATTACATCATCACTGAAAAGAAGTTGATTATCATTATTTTTGTACTAAAAATATTCAAGAATTGTGTCCTTGGTGTAAAATCTACATCCACATTGAACATAGCATCATCTAGTTTATCATGAATAAAATAGATGTTAGACCTTAGGTGATTTTATGAATAGTTATTTTGCAAAATTTTGATCTACACATGATTGATGTAAATAATTAGAAAATGTGGTAGTAGATCATCTATCATGGCTACAAATTGGTAACAAAAGAGAAGGTGTGCTTTTGGATGAATTTCAAGATGAAAATATTTTTAAGGTCATTTTAAACTTAAAGAAAGGGTGTAAATGCCCATGGTTCATGGATATTATCAGCTTCTTGATGGCCTAGAAGATTCTTCATGGATAGAACCAATAAAAGATCCATTGATTCCAACACTAGGTGAGGCCTTACCTAGTTGTCAAAGAGCATCTTTATAAGATATGTCTTACTAGCCTAATAAGATGATGTATTTCAGAAGAGAGCCAACGTGCCATCTTAGCTCATGTGCATCATGGAATGTGTAGTGGAAAATATGCTAGAAAGATAACTTTGATAAAGTTATTGCTCACTGGCTATTTTTGGTCCACCATGTTTTGTGATACTCAACACTTTTTATGTTGCTATGAGAAGTGCTAATGTGAGGAAGGTATGTCTCCATATATGAAGGGATCATAATAATGGATCCAACCACTAGAATTCTTTGATGTGTGAGGGATTAACTTCATAAAGCATAAATCATTGTATGTGTAGATTACTGCATGAAGTGGGTGGAAGTTATTATTCTAAGGATTGTTCATCTATCACTACAGTGAACTTCCTTCAGAATAATATGCATTATAGTTTTAGTATTCCTTAAATCTTAATCTTTGATAATGGTACATACGTTATTTGTAAATGTTTTAATAATTTATTAGAATCTTATGGAGTTAATCATAAATTAACTTCTCCTTATCACTTGTAGGCCAATGTCTAGGTGGAAGCTACTCTTATGCAAACATCATGATAAGCCTTGGTATAGGAATGTTCTAACTTATTATGCATCAAGATGATCATACAATTCTTATCATGAAGATTAAGATTGATTAACCTCTCTTTCTATGTTGAACCTAAGGTCATATCAAAATTTGCAACACTACCTAAAGTTTTCAGTTTAAGGTTAATGGGTAGTCATGGAAGTTGTCCATAGAGAAAGTTGAACAGTATGTAATGAATAGGATTTTTTCATATCATTAAATAGGCCTAAAGAGCATCATAAAGCTTATGGACCCAGTTTCTTTTGTACATGCTCATCATTTTCTTAATTATTCAAAGAATTTCATAATATTTGATTTCAAACTTGTTGATAAGGTTCTCTATTTTAATTTGTCACACTTTTCCTATTTGGAAAAGTTTTAATTTCAATGAAAAGGACTAAAAATCATCCATACCAATTATTAGGCTAGTGTAGCATATAATTATCATCCAAATAAGCTAATTAATATTTTCTTGGTTAATGGGAAACATTTGAAGTGCTACAGAGAACATTTTCCTCCTTTGAGTGTACATAATGATCAATCTTATATTTTATACTTAGACGTCTATTAGATGATAGACCTTGATTAGTCGTGGGGGAGGAATCCTCCATGCAATGTTAAATTTTCTTTCCTTCCTACTATTTTATTTATATGTTTTAATAAATTTAATTTGTTTAGTTAGTATTTCTACATTTTTGAACTTAATAATTAATCATTCTTGATCTTTTCTTTTACTTAAGTATGGTTGTGTGAATATAGAAAAACTAATAAATGTGTTTTATGAATACTGATCTAATAAACCAATGGTAGATTGGTAAGTTATAGTTGTGATAATGATGCAAAAGTGTCAAATGGGTCTAAAGTGAAGCCTTGATCAATGGAATTTCCACACAATTAAATTCACACATCTATATTTTGTTCTATTCATCACTAGTATCCTGGGCCTAGATTTAGTAGGGAGCTAGGACTCACATTGCAAGCTATTGAAACTAATGATATTGGAACTATGGGTAGTTGGTGGGTCTACATCTTAAGGTATGAGCTTCTAATTCTTGGAAGAGTGCTCAGTCACTAGTAAGAAAAGGGTATGTTATCAAGGATCCTTATGATCATTGGATGAGTCTAATCTATGTGATTAGACCAAGGTGCACATGCCTGAGTCAAAAGAGATTCATGCTCTCATGGATCTATGCATGTTATGTGATGAGGGATGAATTCTCATATTTGTACAAGTGGAAGAATCCATGTGATGATTCAACACTCTAATCATTCTCATCCCATGCATCATCAAAAATCTTCTTCTCGTGAAAAGAAAAAAATAATAAGATGAAAAATAAGAGATGAAAAAAATTGAAATGAAATGAAAATATGAAAAAAAGAGTAGAGGAAGAAATAATAAATTGAAAAGAAAATGAAAAATAGTAATAGAATAATGATGAGAAAAAAAGGTCATGGAAAGAACAATTAACTCTAAGTTTATCAGTTCATACAAATTTGGTATCTTTATCATCGTAGATCAATCTTATGATTACTCAAATTAAGACTAAAATAAGTTGTTGAACTAATACCTATGTAAGTCTTTCTTATGTTCGACCTTTTTCCTTAATCACTTGTATTTCCAAATTTCATTGTCTAGGATAATCTCTTGCTCATCCCTAACCATGGCCATGAAGGCCTAGAAGTCTCTCTTGTAGTGAAGGTTGGTAATATCAATTGTTGCTTTCACCCAATTCCTAAATCCATTTGTTCCTAAGGGTCAAGGCTATAACCATTAGTTCAAACCCTAACCATTCCCATCATGGAAATTCCAATTAATTATTCATGGCATTGTAATAACTATTGGGAATAGGATCAGTTAGTGCAACCAAAGGGATTGATGAGAGGTTTTTGACAAAGAAAAATTTGGGAAACTTGTTATGCATATGTGCATAGATTAAGAAAAATCAAACCAAAATTTTGACTTTTAGATGATCTTCAACACATTATCTTGGTTTAGGTTTCACTAATTATTAGACTACAAAATAATCAAGGCTAGATGGTAATGGTAGTAATAGGTGTAACCTTGACCTTAGAAGAGGAACTTGAAGGTATATCCCCATTATGTGAATGAGTAAAAATGAAGGCATGCAACAGTGGATCTCACATAGGATGTAGGGCATGCTCAGGTGCTCCCATGAGCTAATTGAATGATTGGTTGAAAATCTAATGATATTGCATGCATGCATGCACACACATGCTATGATTCATTCTCCATTTCTTCCTTTTCATTCTTGTCCTTTATTATATGTGGATGAAGTTGATCAACTGAAGTAAAGGATGAGATTTGGCCATCCAAGAGGATGTACTCATGTTTGATGTCAATGTCTCAATGGTTGTTGTGAATCCATGGATGTCCCATCAATAGATTTTACAAGGACAAGAAAGGTAGGTTCTTACTATGGGGAGGATCCACTTGTAAATCCTTGATGGCTTGGCATTGTAAGCAAGTGATATCAAGCTTATCTCCTAGGATTGCTATGATTGCATGGCATAAGACACTTAATTAATCTTTCATTTATGTGATTACAACTCGAGGATCCTAATGGTTTAACCAAGACTATTTCTTTTCACTCATCTTTGATTACGTATTTGATTATGGACTGGATGTATGACCAAATCATACTTCATGTTTTCTTTTACATTCCTCTGTTTTCTTGGTTGATGGTATCATACATTTTAGAGCCTTTTGGTTTTTTTAGAATATAGATTATGTTTGTACTCTTTGTTATGTGTGTTTAATTAATTTTTTCCAAGGAAAATGTCTCATAACTTAGTCATGAGGAAGAGACATAGTTGTGTGTGTATTCTTTGATGCTTTTCTATATCATTCATCATACCCATGGATGTGTTTATAATTTTATTGTGATTTTTTATTCATTTTTTCTTTGGGAAGTATACTTAATGTTGTTCTAGTGCATGATTTTTTCAATGATGATTTAATGCCTAAATATTTCACATGATTTTTAGCATAATTATAGTCTAACATGTTTAGGTAGGTGCATCCTTAAGGCCCATGCAAGAATTGGTTAAAGGATCTTAACCCTTAGTTTGTGATTTGGTAGAGAGATGATATTCTTTAAATCCAGTTGAAGAATACTAGTTTAATCTAGAACATAAGAGACATTTCTTGAAAAGAAGATTTAGAGGTCAAAGGATCATGTTCTTGAACCACAAGTGAGAGATGTGCATAAAAATCGACATCTAAATCTAAGTTAAAATATTTGTTAGAGATAATTCCATCAAGCCTAAGACATCTTTAGCTTTACGAGCATCCCATGAGACTCTTCTTATCAGTCATTGTCCCTTGGTTCCTCTTCTTAATGTGGTAATTTTTTAATATGTCTTGTGTCAAAGTTATTTACACATTTGTAATCTCTCTACATTGACCTTGTCATGTGTCTAGTCCTAGTCTTTGTGTCTTGGGTATTAAGGCTATGGGACTAGATTTACTTATTTTTGAGGGAATGATGAAGCATCGAGTGGTAATTTGTATGTTCATTGTAAGCCCTAGATTTGGAAAATATTTCACATGTCCTATGTTGGTAGTATAACATATTTGGTTAAGGTTCTATATCTTCTAGGTTTGCATATGAACCCCTTGGATCATAATTTAAGATTATATGCATGTTTCAAGTTTCTTAGAATGATTTTGGCTTTGTTTGAACATCCTACAATCCTTCCAACATTTTCCCTCAAGTTTAGACTTCATATGGAATTAATTGCATAAAGTGTGTTGGGGAGAATGTGTTGAATTTCCTATATTAGTGCACTCATTGAATCAGTGTATAATTGTTGATGCATATCATACTAAGCTTAGTTTAGCCTTCTTTATTGGTAGTATGACTTGGATTAGCCTAGGCTATGTTGACAAACCTCTATTGATGCTTAGGTGTTGACAAACCTCCTATGTTATTTTCTAAAAACGATAAATAGCCAAGATGAACTCTCACATTTAACAATTCATTCTTAAGCATTTTCATTTGGCTTTTGGTGTCTAGTTTATATGAAGAGTTCTTTATTTCTTGGATAAGTTGATTTCTTCCTCTTTAAATGTGTGTTTTGAGTCATTACTTTCACAATTGTAGTTAGACTCTATTAGAGTGCTACCTTGCTTACATAGCCTGGAACCATTAGGTCAATGTAGAGTCTAGTATTTACATAGTGAATAAAGCTCATGGTTTTTCCTTATTTTACCATTAATACCTTAAACATTAAAATGATAAAAATATTTATTTAATTTCTATTTAATTGAGCTATGACCATTTTTCCTTAGCTAAGGAATGCATAACCATATGGCATGGTGTTGGGCCATCAAGATTGTGAATAAGAGCCATTTTATTATATTTTGTGTGTGGTGTTACACTTATACCCAAGAGGGATTGTGACATGAGTATTATGCCTATGCCCACAAGGGATTACGATGCCAGAGTATTTATTATTATTATTTTCTTATAATCATAGAATACATAAAAGTTATAAAATCCATACTCACCTTTTATGAACAATGACTTTTTACAAATCATGCTTAGAAAATTTAGAAGTTTTCAAGAAATTATTATGCTATTCAGAAATTTTATAAATAGATATGCATTTAGTTTATAAATGCGTAAGAAATAAATTGATTCAATAGTTTTGTTGATGTTAAATAAGTATTATCAAATAAATAAGTTGACATCAACAGAACTATTGAATCAATTTCTTTCTTGATAATCTTTAGATTGGTATAATCCTTGATAAGTTAATAATTATGAAAAAAAGGGGCATGACCTTTGATGAGCCATGATATCAGGACTGCGATATCGGATCCACAATATCAGAGCCTACCAAGTGATATCAAACACTCAATGTCGGAACTTGTCTTGTTGCCTATAAATAAGAGACTGGGGCACTTGGTTTGGCAATTAGTTTCCTTAGTTCCTTAGCCAAAATTTTTTAGTTTTCCCTTTCCAGAGTTAGAATTATTTCTGAGTGTTTGCAGTAGGAGTCATAAAGTGAATGGATCTTTATTCAAGCATTGTGTACCTAAGCACACCTTGTGACAGGAAATAAAGACAACCTTTATGATAAACCTTGCAACATTCAGAATAGTTTGATTATTTCATTCAAATGTCATTTGCTACCCTCATTAGTTAATTAATGTTATTTCTCGTGACTTGTTAACTATCAAGAATTAGCACACTTAGTACAATCACTTTAAGCATACGTGGGAACACTTGGTAACCCAATAACGGCTAGCGTTTGGTAATCCTAGTAGTGTTACACTAGCTCAAGATGTGTCCGGAGAGTGGGAATGGATGCTGGTGTTAGGACTAGTTAGAGAATAGCTAACTAGTTAGATCAAATTAGTTATTAAATTATTTTATTTCTCCACTTAAGCACTAGGAACATAAAACATAAAAAAGTATGAAAATTATATATCTCAAGTTTACTTAACCATACAATCATGCCTTACAAGTAAGCTTGGGAAGACAACGATCGCATAACCCATCCTTGTGTTGTGTAAGTGCATAAGCACTTAATCCTTGGAGTTTGATTGGATCGTGTGTAAATGCTAGTATTCATATGGTTGGATGTAGGGGGTACCTCACTACTCATAATTGGCACTATTCCCAAGAATTTTGTTGTTTGTGGGTTGATTAGAACTTAGGAAATCTTTCCATCGTTGGAACGAATCCTTAGGATTGATTATCCTACAATTATTGGAAAGAGAGTATTGCACACTGAATAATCAATCATGTCTCCTTCTACTTATGAGAGTGCTTCATTGACTAGGTTTGACATAATGAACAATCGGAAGCATAGCACACATGATGACCCACCAGTGCCCCAATAGTTTCGTATGGTATACGTTCATCCTGATGAGTATATACCAAACTTTACCTTTATCCTCCACTAGGATGAACAACTACGTTGGCATGATTTAGAAGGTAACATAGTGTTACCTCTTGATCGATTAGTCCCAAGCATGCTTCTTCGTGCTCTCACATGAGTTGGTATGCAACATTTACAGGCAGAGTTGTTGTGCATGAACACAACTCGAGAGAGTATCGACCCAAGGAGGCACAATGCCAAAGGAACTTACAATAGGAGAGACATTACAAATCTATGAAGAAAAAGTGGTCTTAGGATGTACCATATGTCCTAAGTGAAAACAAGGATGGTAAACCTACCTTGGGAGGTTTTCCACAAAACAATGTTCCTCTTGTTGACTTTCGTCAAGGAGTTGTGTATCAAAATCTTCACTCAACTATTCATAACCTAGGTTTTGATACCAATAGAAAGAAAGGGTCGAAAAAAGAAACATGAACACGTGACATTGATGGACATTCTGATCGTAACCACGGTTGAGGCTGAGACCACCAAAGAGAAAGTGACAGGCGTCGTCATGGTACCAGTCCTCCTTCCTCTTCACGTTCATCATATCCTTCCCCCTCTCCTTTGGGATCTGAATGTAGTCACAAATGGAAAGACCATGAGGATAATGGTAAGAGAAATAGATATCATAGAAAAAATAGTTGAGAAAGGGGACGAGGGAATTCTAGAGAAACACATCGCGAAAGGAGGGAGAGTAGGGAACAACATAGGTATCATAGACGCCATAGACAACATGATCATGATGAAGCCCTACTTGCTACCCAAAGTATGCTAGATATAGCGGAGGCTGTTAAGATCCCAACAAGGCACTAAAAGGATAGTAGGATCAAAATATTAGACATGAATAATATCCCATGATTTGAAGGGGGATACAATGTTGATCCTCAAAATCATCTACAAACATTCTATGACGCATGTGTCTTGCAAAATATAGAAAATGAGTGGAAAAAACTAAAGTTTTTTCCACAAACACTAATCAAGGAAGTGGAAAGTTGGTATCGATTCTTAGAACCAGAATCCATTCGTTGATGGAGTACCATGTTAGAGCTATTCAATGATAAGTATCAAACATACTCTCATGTGTCCAACCTGCGTAAGAAAATCCAAGGATGGAAATAAGGAGGATACAAACCCTTGGATGCTGCCATGGGCTGATATTATGCATTATTATACTGTTGCCCTAGTTGTGGGTACTTGCAAAGGGAACAGCTACACCATCTCATAGATGGGCTTAGGTACAAAACGCGAAGAACCCTTAGGACTTATGCTTAAGGAAGGCTCTATGAGCTCAGAGCCCATCAAATACAAAGATTGTTGGAGTCAGTTGCTAAGGAGGAAGGTGAGTTAAGGAAAAGAGAAAGTGTGGAGAAATACAATAGAGATCCTTCCCTCCAAAATAAGGATGTTAGATTTTGTGAGGATGAAGAAGAGTCACTACTCGAAGAGATGGTGAATAGGAAGACTTTGCCCATTCAAAAATTTGCATAAGATGTATCGGCAAAGGTAGATCAAATTTGGAACTCCCTAGATGATAAATTTCAAACTGTTCTAAAAATAGTCAAGAAGTCTAGAGAGCAAAGTAGTGACCGAGAGAGAAGAAAAAAGAAAGAAGCTAAGTATGTGCATAACAGGGGTAAGGGAAAAGTTGTCGTCATTGAAGAGGTTGTGGATTCAGACACAAACAATGATGGTGAATGTGAGATATGCTAATATGACCATCCTAAAGGATGTCACCCAGTAGTCTCACATTTGCAAGAGTTTGGGGTGCATGCGCTAAACCCACGATTAAACAAATGGCAAGCACCTAGAAGGTTACCTTATCCTCAAGGTAACCCAAGGCAATTCCAGCAACCCTTGACATATTATCTGAGTGGAGCTCCACCACAACCAAATGAATAGTATCAACAATGAAAACATCCACAATCATGGGGAATGCCATTACCACATCAATAATACCCTTAACATCAACCTGAACCATACCGGTACTACATTTAGTAGCCGATTTCTCTACGTGACTTTACTAGTCACATTGCTCCTCAGCCTCACTACCAAATCCATGAGTAGTATAAAACTCCTTCTCCTAGGAGTGATGTTCCACAAATGTACTATCATTCTCATTTGACTACACCTCTTCCACCCTTAGCTCCATTACCACCTACTCCAACTATGCAGGGTAAGCTCCCTACCCAGCCGTAGTAATGTAACATTACAAGGGCTATCAATCCTCAACCTACTATTGGTTCAAAAAACCACACAAAGAAGAGACCTTTCTTTAGAACCAATAGTCCAACCAAGTCCTTATGGCCAAAAGTGGCTAATTATCCAATTGCCTCACCATCATTTGAATCTTCGGAGCTTCCTTCGAAACAAAAATTGCATCCAATGCACACAGTCATATTGACTCATGCCATTTCCAATTGGATTAAAGTTGGCCATCTTCCTAGGAAATTCTTTGATCCTAGAAGTCCTCTTATATATTTGAAAATCACTAGAAACAAGCCTTGCAAATCTTTTTTGGATTTAGGTTCTTATGTTAACTTAATCTCTCAAGAAATGTACAAAGACTAGAACCTTCCTCCACTAAAAAAGAGTAACATTCATTTAGAGTTGGTCAACTAGTCCATCACTATCCCATTAGGATTAGTGGAGAACATTGTCACCACTATTTGTGGGTGGTCTTATCTAGCTGATTTCCTAGTGATTCAAGTCAACAACTGTAAGGGGAACTTCCCAATCATTATGGGAAGGGAATGGCTAAGCACAACTGATGCGTGCCTAGGCATACGTGATCTTTCCCTAGAAATATCAAAGGAAAATATGTTTGGAAAGATTGAGAAGAAGAAAGTTCCATGCATTGCATACAGTGACACAAGGTGCAATTTTGTGCAAAAGGCCTAGTTTGTACAATGCTTAACATTACTTGCATGTAAACAGTGTGCACAAGTGACTAACATACAAAGATGCCTGTATGCACCAACAACTAACCGAAAGAGCAACTCAACTCTATGCATGGAACCAATAGAGAGCTTAACTTGTGCTTATATCGATAGCATAGATACATTAGAGCAACTCCATTGTCAACTTCCAAGTACTGACATCAAAAATATCAACTAGGGGAAGTTGAAAATCCCTGATGACCTTAGGCAAGAGCCCCTTAAGTTAAAACCATTACCCATCAGTATGGAGTACACATTTTTCAAGAATGGAAAATCGATGATCATTAATGCTAAGCTTGCTCCTCAATAAAAAGAAAGACTGTTGAAGATGGTAAAAAAACAATCTAAAGCCTTTGCTTGTTCATATCCCAAACTAACCAAAATAGATCCTCAAATATGCCAACATAGAATTTACACTGATACCTACATGAAACCTTGACAACAACCACAAAGGTGACTAAACCCAAAGCTTAAGCAAGTGGTTAAAGAAGAAATTGATCAACTTATAAAAGCTAGGTTCATCTACCCCATTGCTGAGAGTGAATGGGTTAGTCCCTTAGTAATTGTGCCCAAAAGGGAGGTAAATGTAGGATGCGTATATACTTTAGGCTGTTAAAGATGGCAACGTTTAAATACCATTTCCCATTACCATTCGTTGACCAAGTCTTAGCTACCATTGTAGGGCATTTCTACTATAGTTTTTTGGATGGTTATAATGGATACAATCAAATTCAAATAGCATCAAAAGACCAAGCCAAGACTACATTCACAAGTCCTTGGGGAACATTTGCATATAGGAAGATGTCGTTTGGCTTATGTAATGCCCCAACAATATTTCAATGTCTGGTTCTAAGTATTTTTTTTAATAGCAAATAGGGAATGGTGTGGAGGTATTTATGGATGATTTCTCCACCTACGAAGCAGACTTTGAACAAGCATTGGACCAATTAGAGTAAGTATTGAAATGATGTGTAGAAACCAACTTAAAGCTCAATTGGAAAAAAAGCCATTTAATGGTCCAAGAAGGCATTGTGTTAGGGCATAAGATTTTACAAAAAGGGATAGAGGTAGATCCCGAAAAGATTAAAGTCATCCAAGGAATCACTTGTCAACCTGAAACTGTAAAAGATATCTAATCATTCCTTGGATGTACTAGCTATTATAGATGCTTCATCAAGAACTTTTTGAAGATTGCAAAACCATTGGTAGAATTAATGAAGAAGGATGTACCATTTGAATTAACCAAGGAATGTGAACTAGCTTTCCAAACCTTGAAGCAGAAGCTTGTAGAAATACCCATTCTACAAGCTCCTAACTTGAGAGAGCCTTCTTGAGTCTGAAAACATGATTGGAATAAATGGGATCTATAAATCTTTTAGGTTGTTCAAAACATATTTCTTCTTGAATGGTTCCATTTAGAAAGGCACTCTTCACATCCATTTGATATAGCTTAATGTTCTTAATGCTTACATAGGCCAAAAGAAGTCTAATAGATTCTAGTCTAGCAATAGGAGTAAAGGTTTCATCAAAATCAATTCCTTCTTGCTGATTATAACCTTTGGCAACCAATCTAGATTTGTTCTTAATGATGTTACCATTTTCATCCATTTTGTTCCTAAATATCCAATTTATGCCAATGATCAGTTTATGATAGGGTTTAGGAGTTAATTCCCATACATCATTTCTAGTGAATTGATTTAGTTCATCTTGCATAGCTAAAATCCATCCTTATCCTTTTGCCTCTTTGAAATTTTTTGGTTCTAGTTGTGAAAGATATGTAGCATAGGCACACATTTCCTTAGTTTGCCTCTTAGTATGGATCCCATCTTTTACTTGTCCAATAACATCATTGAGAGTGTGTGATCTACTAAGTCTAGGCATTTTGGATTGAAATGGAGATATCTCCTCATGTTCCTCATCATGTTCAATTTCTATTTTTGAATTTTTATCAATTTGAATGTGGGAGGTGCTAGATAATTGTTGGAAAGGAACTTCTTCTTCATCAAGTTATGGAGAAATATTGTTACTATCATCTATTTTGACATTTATAGCTTCTTCCACAACATTAGTTCTCTTGTTGAAGAATCTATATTCCCTATAAATGGATGAATATCCTAAGAAAATTCCTTCATTGGTTTTGGGGTCAAATTTTCTCAAGGCATCTTTATCATTAAGAAGATAGCATTTTGAACCAAAAATATAAAAATAACCAATAGATGGTTTTCTACCAGTTCATAATTCATAAGGGGTTTTAGTAGTAAATCTTCTTACTAGTACTCTATTAGAGATGTAACATGTAGTATTAATCACTTCAATCTAAAAGTGGTAAGGAATATTTTTGTCATTCAATATACTTATCCCCATTTCATTCATGATTCTATTCTTCATTTTTGCTATACCATTTTATTGAGGATTCTTTACAGTAGAAAATTGATGAAGAATCCCATTCATTTGATAGTATTGTTTAAACTTAGCAGTTTTGAATTCTCCTTCATTGTCACTCCTAATGACTTTGATACCATAGTCCTTTTCTTTTTATATCTAATTACAAATTCTTAGAAAATGATTCAATGCTTCATCCTTGTGATATAAGAAGACAACCCAAGTAAAGTGAGAGAAGTCATCAACAGTAGTTAGGAAATACCTTTTCTTTTTCAAACTAAGAGTTTAGAAGGACCAACTAAATCCATGTGAAGTAAATCTAAGGGATGAATGGTAGAGATGAAATTTTTCTTACTAAACCTCATTCTTCTTTGCTTTCCTTTTGACATGCTTCACAGGTGTTTAAGTTAAAATCTTTAAGTTTAGGTAATCCTTGAACCATTTCTTTTGATACTAGGGCCTGAAGAATTTCTTTGTTTATGTGGCCTAATTTTCTATGCCACATACAAGCATCATCTATATTACTGATCAAGCACTTGGATTCAAGGTTAGGGTTATCTCCAAATATAGTAGTGTAAACATTTACCTTTCTAATTCCTTTGATAATAATATTTCCAGAGGTCAAATCTTTTATTTTAAAAGGTTCTTTTGAAAAATTGAAATCATAATTTGAATCACAAAGCTGACTAACACTAAGAATATTTTTCTTTAGTCCTTCAACAAAGAAAACTTGATTAATCGTAGGTTGACCCTTACCTTTTTCTCCAATAGTACCAATACCTTTTATTAGAGCTTCCATGTCATCTCCAAAGGTGACTATTCAAAAATTTTGTTTTGAGAATTGTATGAATTGAGATTTATCTCCTATCATATGTCTTGAACAACCATTGTCAATATACCATGTACTTGTTCTAACAGTAGATATAACAACTTGAGCCATCATATTTTGTTCATAATTCTTCTCTTTGTGCTTGCAAACCTTCTTTTCCTACAAGGCATCTTTTCTAGGCTGTTTTGAAAAAGGCCAAGTGTAATGTTTCATCCATAGATAGCAACTAGCCTACAAATGTCCAAATCTACCACAATAAAAGAAATTTAAGGTCTTACATCTAGTTGTATTGTCAAGTCTAGGAGGATACTTTAAATAACCCGAGGAAGATTCTTTGATGTGAAAATGCTTTTGGTGTTAGTCTTCTTTAAGCTTTTCCTTTGAAATTTTCTTATTAGTGTGCTCAATAATAGTAGTTAGCTTTTGAATCTCAACCCATATGTAAAATTTCTTTCATTTTAAAACATCAATTTTAAAAGGAAATAATTTCATTACAAAGTAACTCATACCTTTCTTCTAAGGAGATTTCATATTCCTCATCTATATGATGAAATCTTTGATCCTCAATGGATTCTTGATTTGTCAAGGAAACACATAGATAATGAGAATCTTTTGATGCATACCTTGTACTTCGTTTCTTACTTTTGAAGAAAAAGAGCTAAATGCATCTTTTCAAGATAGATTTGATGAAGCATATCAGTCTATTTCTCTAATTTGAAGAGTTGATTCCATCAACTACTAGTGGTCTAGTGTTTGTTGCCCCTTCCATGTTCACTCTTGAGATGTGAAGTATTAACTTTAGAGTACTGGTCCTTGATACCACTTGTGAATCAAGAACTTAGAAGGGGGATTGAATAAGTTCCCCAATTAAAACCATTGTAGCCACCAAAATCAAACAAAAATTTTACATGGTTCCCCAACTTAGGTACGTCCACACTCAGAGGGTAGAATCCATGCATACCTCTAGACTTTGTTTCTTTAAAAATATGGTTTGAAGTGCATCACAACCTTTACAAGATTTGAGCTTCACTCTAGAGTGTTTCATCACCATGAAACCACTCAACCCTACAATGTCCCAACAAGCTCAAAAAATGATTTAAAGGATCCTGCAACCTTTACAAACATGAGCTCCACACCAAAGTGTTTCTTTGTTGCAAAACCACTCAACCTCGTAAGGTCCTAAGAAGCTCAATGAAGATTCCTTCTCTCAAGAAGCACATCAACCCTAAAAGGCTACAAAGAAAGAAAGAAATAAAAAGGTCAAGGGAAAATGTAACTAGAATTACAAAGTCCTTGCAATGAGGCTTTATACAACCAACAAAATACATACAAATGATAGAGTAATGAAGAACAACTACAAAATCTCTTTGAGCAGCCTTGAATAGATTTGTCAATGAGTAGTTCTTACATATTTCCAAAGAATTTCACTTTGTTTTATACACTTTGAGGTTTCAAAAACTCCTTGGAATTCATACAATGTCTATCAAATGGTTAGTTTAGACATCTACTTCAAGGATTAGACGTCTAACTATGACCAACCTCAATGCAAGAGAGATGTCTACCTTAATGTTAAGATGTCTATATGGAGACATCTACCTTGAGACATCTATACTGCAAGATAGAAATCTA
This sequence comes from Gnetum montanum, assembly GCA_015680685.1. Classification (NCBI taxonomy): domain Eukaryota; kingdom Viridiplantae; phylum Streptophyta; class Gnetopsida; order Gnetales; family Gnetaceae; genus Gnetum; species Gnetum montanum. The sequence goes on along the minus strand of MNCI01006710.1, from coordinate 18,054 downwards.
CTATTTTGATGAGATGTTTACTCTACTTTTATACTTTAAGCTATGGAGCATTTTTTTGTCATTTTAGCATCTTAGTAGTCCTTGGAACATCTTCATTTGATTCATAGACTTCGTTTCCATCCGTGTTCTAATCTTATCCACTTTATTCTTCAATTCACCATTGTAGCTTTCATTCTTGAAGTCTTGATTCTTTGAGCTCTCATTTTGAAGTCTTGGATCTCCATTTGAAGTTCTTGCTCATTATACTCTTTCATGGTTCTATAAAACTAGAATCATGAATACACATTCTACATTCTCCATTTTCTCTAAGGTTTATACATACCAAAAGGTCAACATAAGAGACCACCATATAAATATTTGACCTTAATAATACTAACCCAAGGCTTATTCACATTATATAATTAAAAAATAAGTTTACCAAGAAGAGCCAAGTTTACATTTTTTAGAACTCTAATACTCCAAAAGTGATCTTATTGTGCATGAGCCTTATTACATAATCCAAAGGTTAATCTTCTTAATAGTGCACATTCTTAAGAATTAAACGTACCATTTGAAGCTACATTGAATTAGTAATGTGCCTTATCTTATTATAGGGATGCTCATGGTGTTTCTACCTTAAGATCATGTCTTCACTTTGCATTGGTAGTTGCCTAAGACTTGTATTTTTTTAATCTTGTTCCCCTTTTTTAGGATAAAATATCAAAAATTCATGCCTCATAATTTTAAAGGGTAAAACAAATATAACTAGTAATAGGAGGTTAGGTATCTTCTTCAATTTTAGGTCACCTTTTCTACAAGTATTGGAGAACTATAATAAGAACATTTTAAAAAATTATAATCTTAGCTATGTATCATCTCAAAATATAAATCATTTCCTAATAATGGCCAATCTTATGGTTTATTACTCATTTGGGTATAATAGGATGAATGAGAAACAAAATAGAAATAAAAGGGATTTGAAAAATGAAATCTTGTCATTGAATATTTTTCCTCTTCTCCCCTTCAATGAGAAAATATTATTTTTAAACTTTAATCAAAATTTTTGAAGTTAAATATAAACCATACTTACCTTAGTATCTTCTTCATAACTCTCATAATGAATACAATACAAAAGTTCATTTCAAACTTTTGATAGACATGTTTAGTAATCACCTTCAATACTTCATGTTGCCTTCTTTGAAATCATCTAATGTCAATTACAAGGTTTGGCATGTTGATGGGTTTTCCCACTACCTTGAATTTCTATTTCCAAGTGCATTTTAACACAAGATTCACCAGCATAATTGGCTTCTATAATAATTTCTTTCTTGTCATTTAAGTGCACACAACATGAATGAAACAAAACAGGTTAATGGATCCCTTCTAATAGACAAAGCTTTTTGGACTAGGCCTTTCAAAAAAAAAAAAAGATTTAGATTTTGCAACACATCATCATTAACCTCCTCCTCCTACTATAATATTATTTCCAATGTAATTTTAACTAATTTTGTAAATCACAAAAGCTCATATGTCATGGCTTGGTTACAAACCTCAATCTCGAGCTTAGCATGTTATTGCTATTGGTGCAAGAGGCTTTGAAGATTATCTATGTGCTCCTAAAGTAACTACAATTAATCCATGTATTATTCTTTGAACATGGTTGTGCTCCATCATTGCCACTACTACTACAACTATCCCTTGTTATAAAATCTTGGGCACAAGCAATTGAAAAGTGCATTGTCTAACTACATGGCTTTATGGAAGATTCAAGCATCGACATTAGCTACAAGAAGATTGTTAACATCCATTATGATGTCAATGTGACTATTTAGATGTCAGTTGAATTCCTCCACAAGTATTACTTGGCTATATTTGACACCATCTACTCCATCTTCTATACTAAACATTGGGCTCTTTCTTAGCTACCACTCACATGTTACCATATTTCTATAAATATTGACATCAAAAGCCTTGCAAAGGCTAACATTGGTGGTGAATTTTTCCTTACTGAGGCATAGATGTAATTCTATCAACAATAATGTAGAATCCATTTTGTTGTCTTTAATCTCATCCAAGATAGAGATGAGGACCTTAACGATGCTCTTGAATGTCCAAATTCACAATGATGGCTTTGATCAGGTATGATTCTACTAAATGCACAATTTTTATGTTTGTAGGTATTAGGATCATTGTCTCCATCTTCCTAGCATATTTGGTTTTTTTTTTCTCTACTACATGCAACTTCTTGTTAAATGTTTTATTAACTAATCCTACTTGTAATAATATGAGTAAGATTTAATAGAGGATGTAAACCCAAGATCTTTTAGGTAAGCTACAAAGCCAAAATAAAATTTTGAGCATCCAGTTCTAATACCAAATGAAAGGATTAAGAGTAGTGAGTAAGATGAGATGAGGAAAATAACCAAACATCAAACTCCATGATATATTAACTAAAATAATGCATAGAAATAAGGAGTTTTTCAACACCCCCAACTAAACTCAGGTAAGCAGTAAGGCATTGAATTCCCATTGGCATTGTATTATATTTATACATGCAGTTTTATAACTATATTCTTAAATTAGCTTTCAACTAATCCCTTGATTTTATGAATTCTCCCTCATTATCTCTTATGTATATCCCATTATTTATTGAATTGCATTCATATGGATCTTGAATAGGTACATTTTAATATTATCATCCTCTTGCTTTAGTATATGTCATATATTTGATGTTTGCATTATTCTTACAAAACATAGGCTATTTCCAAAAATTTCATGGTCCCTTGGACCAGTCCTACCATGTGACTAGAAAGACATGTGAGCCATAGTTGAATGTACACCTCTAATGGGATTATCATTTTCAAGGAGACTAAAAAGGCAAGTGACCCATGTGTGAAGGCTATTCTCTAACTAGTGGAAAAGGATCATACATGAAACATTAATAATTATTTATTTATTTTCAAAATACTAACATTATGTTTATTAGTTCCTTTGTTGAGTGCTAATGTATTCATGTGGTGGTTAGTGATCTCTTGATGATGAGTCCAAGATAATACAATACAATGTCATTGGTAGTGGTTGCACTTGATTTCGAATCCTGACAAACAAGTATCATGATCATTTTTTTCATAAATCACATAGGAGATACACTATGATCATGGTAAGATATTGCATGTTCTAACTCTCTAATCCTTGCTTATTCCATTCCAACTCATTGAAAAGCTACAATTATGAATCTCATGATTTTGTATAGCATTGTATATGATCTAAACCATAATAGTTCAATGTTCATGGAATAAAGGCATCACCAATATTTTACTTCTAAGGTGTTTGATGAAGCATCATTTTATCAAGTATATTAGTTAGCTACAATATTGCAGATGCTATGTCACATCTACATTAATGCATCACTATCAACACATACCAATTGGCTACTACATTGCATTTGTTATATCCTAGATGTTACATCACATCTGAAATAACTTAGCCACATCAATGCATCCTTGTTGACATATCCCCATCAACATAGTACATTTATTTACCTATAAATATGTGAGAATTAATTGCATATTTGACACCATTTGCTCACTAATATAGCCAAAATCTTGTAGTTTTTTTTCGTAATCTTAGTAAATAGTTAGTGAGTGCCCGCAACATGGATTTGAGTCAATTGTACAATGTCTTATTTCAGTAGAATTATACTTGAACACATTTTATGAACAATAATAAGATCGAGATTGATTCATATTCATTGGAGCACTTTGACTTAGAATAGATTTTCTATTAATGCAATTTACTTTCTATGTACTTAGTTAATATTTACATTTTCATGCATATTAATTAATTGGTGGAATAAGCATGACCAATTTTGAGTATTGGTAATCCTATCAGCATTATTGCTTGGTTCACCCAGTAGCATAACACCTAATAATCCCAATAGTAGGTATGTGAGTTTAGGATGTGTACACCAAGCTAGGAACAAACACTTACCTTTCTTAGGATGCTCTAGGATTTATCTTCTTGTTATTATTTAGATTAATTAAATAAGTAATTTTTATTTTTTAATAGCTTAGCCATAGCTACACAACATTAATAATGATATACCTCATTTTGGACTAAACCATACATGATAAAACTACCACTAGTCCCATCTACAGAATACAACCAGATTATACATGAACACTTGTGATTTTTATGGTTGGATGTAGGGGATAGTCACCACTCATTAGTGTTCCCGGATGCCTATAAGAGTGGTTATATGATGGCATTACGGATAAGAGTCTACTATGGAAAGGATCCACTTGTATATCTCTTATTGATCATGACCAAGAACCAGTCTCATACTACCTATAGTATTATGAGCAACTTCTCCAAATTCATGCATCCTTGCATCATCCCCTTTTCATACTTTTTATTAAATTATTAATTAAATTTTAGTGATTTTCTCCAAAATTCCTTTTAAAAATAATTTATGATTCTACAAGATCAATCTCTCATGATTTCCACCATTCCAAACATCAACAAGACCTACATTCTAGCCTAAAAAACCTTAGAAAGCTCTAAGATCCACTAGAAATGAAAAAATAGCAAATTACTAAGTAAAAACATAAATAAAAATGCATATAAAATTGGTTGTGATATCATAGTGATAAAAATATATAAATACCTAACATCTTCTTTTTATTTTCACATTTTGCTCAAAATGCAAAGGGTGTTTTTGTAGTCTTAAGGGCCTAGAGCCTTCCTAGCACAATAACTTGTGATTCAAAAGTCTAGTTTATTCTATTCAAAAATCTATGATCTGCTAGAGTTGAGCACTTCTTCCTAGGAACCACTAGGATGTAAACTCTAAAACTTTCTAACACCCTCATTTTAAAACATTTAAGATAACTATCCAAAATAATGATCAAAATTAATTAATATTACTTAATAATTGCATGTTTTAGCTACCTTAGGACCCTAGAAACAAAATTTCATAATCACATTACATCATGATGTCATATGTTTTAGTTTGTTTTTTTTTTGGTTTAACAGAGGGATCAATGAGGGCTAAAATCATCATGAGTAACTTTCAAAAATTAACAATCAACCCTTGGTTGATTAGAGATGGTATTGAAACATGATTCTAAGGTTGGCATAAATTTGCAACATAGGGATGAACATGAATGTGATCAACCATAGCAATTCCAAGCTAAAGGATAAGTACTAGAAGACTGTGAAGTACAATCGATGCACCAAGCATCAATAACTCAAACTAAGAATTTGATCTAGGGAGAGGCATCCACATGAAAAGTAGCAAGAAAAGTGATACTTCCTGAGAGGTTTTTAAGAAAATTAGCAACAAAGGAGTTGTGGCTAGTATGCTTCCCAAACTAAGCTTTAGTTTCTTCTTGAAGTTCACTCCACACGAGGCAAAGGACAAGTTACAAATGCCCACTATGACTCACTTTTTCTACCAATGATAACTGGTATATGGGGAAAACCTACATATTCTAAAATAGTCATCACTTAGATTACAAAATGATGATAGAAGATTTTTCTACCTCCTATGTCATTAAGGCCATTGTTGTAGTACTTGGGATTCTAAATCAAGGGGTTGAGGTTCATGAACTATCCACTCACTTAGATACTAATACTAATGATGTAAATCCAATGGGTCTATAATGTTCAAGATACAGATTAGAAGTTTCTCACATTTATAGAAATTACTAGTTTCAAGATAGGGATATACCATGTCTTCCAAATGGTGCAACTAACCTAAGTCTCATCTTTTGCAACTCATGAATGTATCATCTAAGGTATGATACCCAAGAAATCTAGCTTAACATCTCTTCCTTGACATTGAGCATAAATTCAAGTAAACTTGGTTGAACAAGAAGTTGTTATCTTTTTCATGCTTTATCCAAAAGTTGTGCACACAAGTAGGGGTCATAGGCTATACAAACAAACCCATCAAAAAATCTCATAATTGCTCATGAACTAAAATCATAAAGGTAGTATCAATAGAAAAGGGTGAAGATGAGGTAGCTCCATCAAGGGTAGAAGATGTAGCATAGCATACTAGCCATGGGAATCATAAACACTAGACTAAGCATAGCATACAAGATTACACTAGCAAGTAGCACGTAGGTGCTTGTTGGTGATTTTAATGTATATTAACTTGCAATGAGTCATCTACAAGAGATATCTTTGACCATAATTTAGAGGTATCAAGACTTTGTAAACATGTTCAACACCATTAGGGATGAGTCCATGGCTACAATGAATTCTTATAGTGGACAAATCAATGTGATTATGAAAAGGGATAACTAGTCATAGATCTTTGGAAATGAAATTGTGTTCTAGGTTCCATTTGAATCAAGAAAAGATGCTACAATTATGATAATTTTGCATGAGGACTATGATGTCACTCTAGAGATGTTAGTAGATCACACTAGGAAAGTTCTCTAAGTCACTGCAACACCAATTCTTAATTTCATTACCACTAAAGACATCCAAGGATCGGAAAGGATGTGAAATGAAAAGAAAGAAATCATGTTTGTTAAACAACATGAAGATGCATTAGAAAAAATACTTCAAATAGAAAAATAATTAAGAATCTATTTGACCTACCTAAAGATGTCAATATTATGCAATCTAAGCACATTACAACAAAGAGGAAATTGGTGTAATCTAATTCCTAATTGCAACAAGCTAAGTTAGACATCAAAAACTTGCAAAATAAAGTAGTCCAACTTTGTGCCCAACTATACAAACCCATATGATTCATTACTCTTGAGTAGCTGTGACTAATTCTATAAAGAAAAAATGATTTGATTGGTGGTTAATTAGTAGCAAACTAAGGGGGAGAAGGAGAGAGAAACATAGGATGTGTTAAAATCATTAGTGATCATGCATGGATATATCAAAACCATCAATATGTTGTTCTTGCAAAAATCTTCTTTACACCTCTACAAGAATACCTCCATAAACTAAGTGTTGAGATACTTTAGTGTGCAACCATAAATGGTCTTCAAATCAATGTAACTCTGGATAAATAAAAAATTATGAAATGAAGGGGCACAAATACTTACATTAAATATAGACTTGGCCTACTAAACATGAACCAAGAATGTTAGTGAATAATGAAAAAGTGAAAATTTTAACACTAAAAATGGCTAAGTGTAAATTCATAGGAAAAATGACTAAGTATAGATTCTCAAAAAAAAAAACAAACTAAGTGTAGAATAAGCTATGAATGATGGAATAAAAAATTAAGTGTAAAATATAGATAAAGAGCATAAAATTTTAAAATAGTGTATTTATAACATGAAAGGAAGGGTCTCAGTTCCTTCCCCAAATGATGGAGCTTTTATTTTGAAAAACAAATATAAAAATGTTGAAAATTTGACTAAGTATGGAACAAAATGTGAGAGATGGAATAAAAACTAAGTATAAAACTTATATAAAAGGATATAAAATGTTTAAATATTAATATTAATATCTAGGAATAAGGATGTTAGATCCCTCCCTGAAAAATGGAAATTTTATGAGAAAAATCGACTAAGTGTGAAATGTTAAAAATTTTAACTAAGATATAGAATGTGAGTAAATAAGCATAAAATAATGATAGTGAGTTTTTTCAATATTGGATAAAGGTTCCAAATCCTTCTCCAAACAATAGAATACTTTATTAATGAGTTGCAAAGTGTTCACCTTCTATGAAGGGCCAAACTACAAAGGATGGAAGAAAAATGTAAGGGTGATAGAACTCATAAAAGAAACCCAGATCTTGAGAAAAATATAGATTTGGATAATGGAATTGAACCTCTAGAGGATTAGGTGTTATATGGAGAAGTTGTAGGTATGATTCAAAGTCAATTCCAAGCCAAAATGGGGATTTTTTAGTCAAGGTTTCCATCTTTGACTCTAAAGCTAAAAAACTTCTAACTCTAGAAAGTGCTGTAAAAGTCTGAAAATTCTATCTATAGAACTGATGCTAAAGGCCTCAAAATTCTATCTCTAGAAGTAACACTGAAGGTACAAAAGGTGACTAAGAAACACACAAGTGCTATAGTGGTGGTAGGTGCTTGTGCTCTTATACTCTTAAAATTTAACAAGTTCTCTTAAATCTCAAAAGATCAAACCTAAACCTTGTGTTTTAAGCTTGTATGTATAGGTCCAAAGTTGCTAAATATAACTTAGGATTGCTAACACTAAACTTGGATTTAAGTGTAACTTATCACTAAGTTTGAAAATAGCAAGTCTAGTCTTTGATTTTAGTATACATTGCAACCTATTAAGATGATGTTGATACTGACATTGACAATGACACTAACATCGATGCTCATACTAATGCAATATCAATGTTAGTTTCCAAAGTTAGAAAATATTTTTACAATTTTTCTAGTAAAAAATTCTAACCCTAGAAAGGCCAAAATTGACCCTAAAATGCATTAGGATGGTAATTTTGAAGCATCAAGAGACCTGTAGATGAGTGAAAAGCTATGAACTTTGTGTATGGGATGATTCAAAGATGTTGAGATGAGTTGAAATCTTTGCTAGTGTCTTGTACTTAGCCAAAAATGCTAACTTTCAAGTTTTGGAAAACATACAAAAAAGTGCAAATTCTAGAAGCTTGGAGTGTTGAAACTACTACCAATGAGTTGTCTTGGCATTTAGAAACCATGGCACATGTTAAGAAATAGTTTTGGTGAGATTTGAAAGCCCATATGATGATGATATTGACATTGACACTAACGTTGATGCAACATTAGTGTTAATTCCTAGAGTTAGAAAAATTTTTGACAAATTTTCCAACCAAAAATTCTAACTCAATAAAGGCCAAAATTGAACTTGAAATATGTTAGGATGATAATTTTGAAATATTGAGAGATCCATAGGCTAATGAAAGCTATGAACTTGGTGTATGGAATGATTTGAAGATGCCAAGATGAGTTATGATCTTGCTAATGTTCCATACTTAGCTAAAAATGCTAATTTTTCAAGTTTTGCAAAACTTTCAAAAAAGTGAAAATTTTAAAAGCTTGAAGTACCTAAAATGCTATTGATGAGTCATCTATGCCTTGCCAAGACATAGTTTTGGTGAATTTTGAAGCTTTAGCAATGATGACACCATCATTGACATTGATGTAGCATTAGCATTAGTTCCTAGAGTTAGAAAAAATTTTGACAAAATTCTCAACCAAAAATTCTAACTCTAAAAAGCCTGAAGTTGATCCCAAAATGCATAAGTATGATAATCTTGAAGTGCCAAGAGATCCTAGACTAGTGAAAAGTTCTAAACTTGGTATATGGGATGATTCAAAGATGTTGAGATGAGTTTTGATCTTTGCTAGTGTTCCATACTTCCAAGTTTTGAAAAACTTACAAAAAAGTGCAAATTCTAGAAGCCTGGAGCACCAAAACTACTATGGATAAGTCATCTTGGCCTTGGGGATTCATGGCACATGTCAAGACATAGTTTTGACAAGATTTGAGGGCCCCAAAGATGATAATACAAAGACTAATGTTGACACTAACATAGAGTCAGTGTTAGTTCCTAGAGTTAGAATTTTTTTTGATAATTTTGTTGGCTGAAAATTCTAACTCTAGAAAGGCAAAAATTAACCCTAAAATGCATTAGGATGATAATTTTGAAGTGTTGAGAGACCGTAGACTAATGAAAATCTATGAACCTAGTATATGGGATAATTTAGAGATGCCAAGTTGAGTTCCAATCTTGCTAATGTCTCATACTTAGAAAAAAATGCTAATTTTCCAAGTTTCAGAAAACTTACAAGAAAGTTCAAATTATAGAAGCCTAGAATTCTTAAACTACAACTGATGATTCTTCTTAGCCTTGGGGATCCATGGCACACATTGAAACACAGTTTAGACGAGATTTAGAAGTCCTAGTGATGGTGATACTAGCACTTACAGTTACTAGCATCAGTGTTATTTTCCAAAGTTAGAAAAATTTTGATAATTTTTTGGATTTTTTCAAAGTTGTTGGAATTGATGCTAAAAAGTTGGGATATGACCTTGAATGGTTCCTGGAGGTCTCCAAAGGCTAAAAATGTATCTTGTAATGTTGTTTTTGTGGCATTTATTTTGCAATATTGAAGAAAATCCAATTTGACATCTCATTACCTCCAACACTTAGAAATATTTCAACCTTTGGCTCCCAGGGTCAAACTACCATATTTGCCAAATTCAAGAATTGTGATGCCAAGGAAGCTTCGGATGTACAATTGGTAGTCTTGCAAGATGCAAAATCTATAATGTCTCTAACACTTAGAAAATTTTTTCCCTAGCCAACTCCAACACTTAAGAAAACATTTCATTCTAGAGTGCTTTAGAGATCATGAAAAATTAAGTCTATAAGTTTGGTTATAAACCTAGATGGTTCTTGATGACTCCCATGAGCTAAGAATGCATCTTGTGATGATATATTTTGGGGAATTGGTGCTCAAATCATTATGTAAGGATGTTGAAACAATAGTTGCAAAAAGAAAATAAAGGTCATGTAATAGAAAGAAGTAGTTTAATAAAGATGTAGAAAGAAAAAGAACAAATGGAAGAAAGCCTAAGGCATCTCCATGAATAGATGGTAGGGAAAAGTTTAAAAATTAAGAGCCTAGCTAGGAAGAATCATAACTTATTCATGTAGGAGATTTGGAAAATTCAACAAAGGTGAGCAATTGAGATTAAGGCCTAGAAAAATGAGGCAAAAGTTATGAGGTATTTAAGAAGCACTTCAAAGATCATGTTAGCCTACAAAAAAAATCAATGAGAATGAACTCAAAATGGATAAGACCAAGCTAATCACCACCTTACAATAATCAACCGACAACACATGATAAAGTATCCTTGATGAAATCAATGTAGTAAACCAAGAATATATTAATCTAGAAGCATTGCAAATTGAAGATATGACACACTACTTAGGGTTGGCTATCCTCCAATATGTTAATCTCACAATGTTAATAGTTTGCAAGTCCATGAATGAATTAGAGAAATAAGTCATTACCACATTTTTTTCTCTATGAATATGAGTTTCAACTTCATGATCAATCCAATCACAAGCTATAAGCTCCAAATGTAGAGTTGGAAGTTCTCTGAGCATAATACACCATATAACAAGATATTACAAAGAACCTGGTGAATAGGATGGTAGACTACTAGAAATCTAAGGACCAATTAAGGATTCATGAAGTTAAATGCATTACTTTTGATTTCTATTTTGTTTAAGTGAACAATATGCTCCCCATGCTACCATATCCATGGAAAGTTCCAACCATGCCTAAACTTGCAAATCTTGCTTGGATGGTTGGCAATCCACTCATGGATAATGAGAAGTATAAGGAAATCCTCACTAATTTTTGCATGGATGAAAAGGAATCAACTAAACCAATGTTAGAACTATCAAGATATGAAAATTTATTATTGCCAAGAACAAATTAAAGATACTTTGATGACAAATTTTGAAGTGTTGTTGTAATTTCATAAATTTTTTATATATATCAAGAGTTTTTTCACTCTTTTTAAATTACATAAATAAAATTTCATAATGTGGCACTTAATAAGTCAGTAATCTCTTAATGTCACTCCCATAAATTTTGTCAAACTTTTCATTTCAATTTTTTTTAACTTAAGGATGTATTTTTACTTAGTTGTGAGGGTATGATTAACTTTTAATAAGTGATTTTTAACAACCATTGTAAGATATCATAGATGTGATAATGCAGTCATCATAATTGCCTATAAATACAACCCACCTACCATATTTATGACACATTTATGTTATTAAATAGCCTAACTCTTGTAGTTTTGTTTCTCAAATTTCTTTAGCAATCAGTGAGTACCCATAGCATAAATTGAGCTAATTATATGAAGTCATATTCTAGTGGCATTGTACTTGGATACAATCCATCATTGATAATAAGAATTATATTAATTCACATTCATTGTAGCACTTTGAATTAGCATAGACTTTACTTTTAATACAATTTAACAATGATCATTTTTGATCTAACTATCTAGATCACTAGCACCATCCTTAGCAACAATGCCAAATGATGAGTAATGAGGATGTCCAACATCCAACGATATGATCTACAAACATTGCAATAAACTATGTTATAATTTGTAGATGATGCTAGCATGGTGATGAGTGGTGAGGTACCCCTACGCTCAACGATACGAATATGAGCATTTCACACATGATCCGGTTAAATTTCAAGGACTAAGTGCCTATGCGCCTTTGTGGCACAATAACGGGTTGGTTAATCATTGTCTTCCCAAACTTACTTGTATGTCATGGTTGTATGGTTAAGTAAGCTTGAGGCATATGATTTTTATAGCTTTTCTGTGTTTTATATCCTGCGCTACTAAGGAGGGGGAGAGAGATAACTAAGTCACTAATATGATTTAACTACTCATTAACTAAGTTCTAATTACTCCTAACACTAGTATCTATTCCCACTTGCGTTACACATCCTGAACCAATGCAATGCTATTGGGATTACCAAATGCTAATCATTATTGGGTTACCAAGTGCTACATGCATGCTTGAAGCTGTCGTACTGAGTGTATTTAACTAAGAGAGTTGTAGGGTGAGAGAAATCATTAATCAACTAGGAAATCATTAAATAATAATTAACACTAATTAATCTATTCTGAATGCTACAAGGTTTATCATAAAGTTCATCTTTATTATCATACACAAAGTGTGCTCAGGTACACAATGCTCGAATAAAGATCCGTTCACTCTATGACTCCTACTACGGACACACAGAAATAATTCTAACTCTAGAGGGAAAAATGGAAAGGGTTTAGCTAAGGGACTAACTGTCTAATGTGAAAACCAAGGGCGTCGTCTCTTATTTATAGGTGAGGAGATAGGCCCTGATATCAGGTATCTAACATCACATGATTGGATTTGATATCGTGGTCCCAATATCACAGTTCATCATACCCCCATGACTAAATGTAAACTCGTCCTTGAGTTCCTTACAAAATATTGGGAAGGTATGGAATTATTGACTGAATGACCATTGACGGTGGAACAAGGTGACAAACTCAACATGCCTGTTGAATGGATCAACAATACAATACATGATAGCATTAGTGTTCATGACCACCAAGGTGAACACTATACATAAATGACATCCAGCCTTTATTTGGTAGCTAGAAGAGAAGGAGAGAGAGAAAGAATAAGGCATGTTGCTGTCGATGCCAAGATTGCACCTTCCCTTGTTTATCCATAGCCACACCACCAATCTTGCTCCTTTCTTAAATGCTCCATTTCCAATCCATCCTGAGTGTTTCCTCCAAGCCCAGTCCATTGTTGTATGATTGCCATCTGCACACACAAAATAGTCACAAATGAGTGAGGGTAGATAAATCACAATGCAGTTGATACCTTGCCTCAATGTAAAGTGCATTGGTTGAGTTGTGATTTTGGTAGATACTAATTCTAGAGATTTAACACTAGTGACTACCTAAGGTGCAGGGGTTAGGAAAAATTAAAAAATTTGTGCCAAGGCCCCCATGACTAAGATCAAACCTTTGGTAGCGATAGCATGGAAAAAGATAAGGAATAAGAAAGATGGAGAAAAAGCAGAAATGGCAACGCCAATAAAATGGATGTCATGGATGGGGATGAAACAAAAAAAATTTTGATTTTAGGAAATATTTAAGGAAAAGAAGTTAACAAATGCACCAAAAGGAATGCTAGTGGGTCCTCCCCAAAGTAGGCTTATGCCCTTAATGCCCTGACAGACCCACAAACCAAAGAGTCCATAGGCTCTAGGAATGTCATTTGGAAGCAAGAGTTAAAAACTTACCCACAAGAATTAACCAAGGAAAAATAATGCATCAACCAAGATACAAACTAATGATAAAACTAGCAATGAGGTGAAAATGGAAAAGAAAGGTGGAGAGAAGAGAATGGAATGGAAACCTAAGAACAAGGTTGTATAAAGTTCCTTGTGTGTGTTTTATGATTAATGTAACCAAGTAGAACTCATTCCAAATCTAGGCTCAACAAATGACATTCAGTGACCTTGCATCAACACATTTGACCAACCTATCCTCTTGAAGCAACAAGAATGCCTCTACAAAAAGTCAGCACCTTTCCGAAGAGAGTGAGATGGAGAATCAGGAAGCGAGAAAGGGCCTTAGTTAGAGGGAAGCTTCAAGCATGGGTAACATGTCTTTCCAATGCCATAACCAGTGCATGTAGCCCAAGTTCATTATTGTGTCTAAGGGGTGTGCTTTGAATTCTCACTCTCTCTTTTTTGCATGAGAACCACACCATGCAAAGAATTATTTTTATGTACTCAACTTCTAGATATTTGATGAACAGAAGAATGGCAGAAAACCCAAGTAAAAAGCATCCAAGAACTCAAGAGAATAGCTAGCACAACTGCATTAAATCCCCTTGAAGTCACACCCTTTTCATCCTTTGAGTCTTTCCTTAGTTTGAGAAATACCTAGCCACCAATTTGTTAACAATTTTATTAGAGAAAGGGACTATATAGTTACAAGCCAAGGGAGACCATAGGATTTTATGGATGCATGAACGACGTGGACTCATTACTTATTTAATCAAAAGAACCATACCTTAATGTCAAAATCATATTTCAAAGGTAAACCCCAAACATTAGTAATCAATATGGTATTATTCATGCCACCATCATGAACACTTATTGGGTGACAAACAAAATAAAGTAATCACACAAAGAAATGGTAAAAATATGAACGATGGTGTAAAACAAAAATAAGAAAGATTAAAGAAATGTGCAAAACAAAAATGTGTAAAACAAAAATTTAGAAAGAACTAAAGGCCTTCAATGGTTAGCAGAGGTGGCCATCTCCCCCATGACTGAGTTGGAAGGAGAAGATCTAAAATAATGAGCAAGGTTGCCCACCTATAGAGGTAACATGTTTTCTAGCTATCCTAAGCTCATGGAAAGGTTTTTTTTGTTGCATGTTGACTAACAATCTCTTATCTGGGCTCTCAAGTTTATATATGGTCATGGCCCCTGAAGGAAAATTTGCATAGATAATGTAAGGTCCTTCCCACAGTGTTTGAAATTTGGTACATTGTGACACATGTGTCAGGTTCTAGTAGAGAACCTTATCTCCTAGCTAATACTTAACTTTCCTAATTTTTAGGTCATGATGTTGTTTAATAAATACCTTGTGCAATTCATTAGATGACAGGGTAGCTAGTTGATTCTCATCTAGCAAGTTAAGAATCATAAACCTTTGTTTTTGTGCTAGATCAAGGTCAAGGTTGAGGTCACATGCCGTGGATAGTATACGGAGCTTAGTTTGGATAGTGAGCATTGGAAGTTTTCCATACACTAACTCATAGGGAGAGTAGCTTATAGGGAGTTTCCATGTGGAGCGGTGATGAGACGCGGTTTACACTAGGCCGCGATATCGCATCTTCTCCTACGATATCGCGTACGCGATATCGCGTCGCGCCGTCATATCTATAAATAAGAGGCGGCACTCCCTTCATTTCCCAATCCTGGCTAGTGTAGCGAAGCTCTGGCAGATTGATCACTCCAGAGTTAGAATTTTTCCCCATGTGCCCGCAGTAGGAGTCCTAGAGTGAACGGCTCTTTATTCGAGCAGCTTGTAACCTGAACCCAAGTTGTGTACGGCAATAAAGACGAACTTGATTGGATAAACCTTGCAG
>MNCI01006707.1:270565-298114 GCA_015680685.1 Gnetum montanum | reverse complement strand
AGACTTGCTTAACCATACACCGTGACACATACAAGCAAGCCTGGGAAGACAACGAACGATTAACCCCAAGTGTTTCTTGTGGCGTTAAGGCATTTAGTCTGCGGAGTTCGACCAGATCGTGCGTGTACGCTCGTTTCGTATGGTTGAGTGTAGGGGTACCTCACCACTCATCAATTGGTGAATGGATTCTAGCTCCAAGGACTAGTACTAGCTTTTGGCTTCCTTGATGAGTGTCCTAGGAAAGAGCTTGAGTTTCTGCCATTCATTTTCTATGTTTTGTAAGGCACAAGCATCATGAAAATCTTGTAAATATGTCTATGGATCAAAGTTGTATCCCCCCTCAAATATTAGGATATTATTCATGTCTAAGTGGTTGATTCGACTACTTTCATATGCCTAGTTGAAATTCTAATTGCTTCTACAATGTTGAGCATGCTTTGAGTTGCCAATAGAGGTTCATCATCATCACTACATTGATGATGCCAATGATGGTTTCAGCCACCCCTTTGTTCTTGGTATCCTTCACGGTCATTGTTGTTATGTTGATCATCTTCATCACGATTGTTTCGAAGATAGCTTCTATGAGAACTGGCAAATGAAGAGGAATGTTTACAATCAGATGAAGAGGATGGAGAGGAAGGTGGACCATCACCACTACTGTAGTTTCTGCCACCACTTTTTCACTCATTATGACCACCACCCTTTGATTCCTTGCTATTGTGATGTTTTCCTGAGTCCCTACCTTGACTATCACTTTTTCCTAAAGCTAGTTTATGAATGGTGGATAGTAGGTTTAGGGTCTCATCCTCATTACCAATAACAAGGGATGGAGAACCTTCATGTTGAGAACCTTCAAAGAGAGAATCCTCATTTTCATCTTGATCTAGTAGGAATAGGGGATTAGTGAAATTTTTTCCCTTCATAGCCTCATTGTTTTTTAGTAGGATAGTAGTTTTGAGTGTCATAACCATTCACAACATATTCCTCATGAAGATTTGCGATGCCTAGCTTTTTAAAGGTTTGAAATAGCATCTTGGGCATAGATCAATTGGGGGAACTATGATGTTACCCTCCATATCACATCATCTTAGCTATTCATCCTAATGTAGGATGAAGGTGAAGTCTAGTACATATTCATCTAGATGAGTATATATGATTGTGCACTCCTTTGGGACCAATAGTTTGACATCTTCATGTCTATGGAAAGAAGAGGACACAGGAAGTATTTGTAATTTTTTCCATTTTCCTCATAACACACAGGGAATTTTTGCAATTTTTCAAAGCCAAAAACCTTCTAGAGCCCTTAAGTTCCCAACCATTTTTCCAAATCACTCCATTTTTTGACCTACACTTACTAAAGCTAAGCTTTTTATTGTGGAGGCCACAAACCTTAAGGTTTTTGATGAAATTTTTAAAAAAATTTCTAACTTCCCCAAAGTTTTAATAACCTTAACAATATACAAACATCAATGTTTTTGAAAGATAACCCTTTCAACAACCTCCAAGCTGATTTATTAATAATAACACATAAATAAATAAATAATTAGAGTAATTAAATTAGCCATAATCACAACTTATCCAAGTGTAACTATCCTTAAGAGATAAAGGTATCCCAATTGCTTCATGTTACACAACAATTACTAATCCATTGTCTCATTGTGATTATAGATGGTACCAAAACCAAAATGCCCACAAAAAGGAGAACCCTCTCAATCAAGGAAGAAGTAACCCAAAGTTGGAATAGGCCAATAAGAACAAGCCCAAGAACCACCAGAGGCAACCTATGTAATGAGACCTCTTCATGATGAGCTCAAGGTGGAATCTATTTGATAGATTCCAGAAGAAAAAGTACCCATTAAGTAATCACAGTGAGGAGAACTACCAAGACCCACACCAAGGCTTGAAGTCACTTTGACTCGAGCTTGCCATGACATCATTAGGTCTCTGGAAAGAAGAAGACATTTTGCAAAATAAATAAAATTATCAGTATGCTTAGTAGTTTATATGTCATTGAGAGTGATGTTGACCTTGAGTTCATCCAACGATATAAAATAATATTTACTAATCCTAGATAGTACACATTTCAACAAACAAAGTCCCTAGTAACAATTCCAATGATGAGCAGTGAGGTATCCCTATGTCCAACCATACAAATCACAAAATGTTCACGCATGATCTAGTCAAATTCCATAGACTTTCTAGTTTTTGATGCACTAGTCTTCTAGGAAGTAAATCTTGCCTTAAGGTAACTCATTGTCTTCCCAATTTCACTTGTGACATACACTAGTATGATTAAGTGTAATTGAGGCATTTCATTTTTATCATTTTATATTTTATTTTTTGGTGTTTAAAGAGAAATAAAGTAGTTGGACTAACTAATTTAATTGGACTAATTAACTAATATCTAAGCAATCCTAACATAAGCATTCAGTCCCATTTTCCATACACATCCTAAACCCATGTATCCACTACTAGGTGACCAAGCATTACATTACTAGGCATACCAAGCAATAATGCTGCTAGGATTACCAAGCGAATACATGTTATGCTTGAAGTGATCGTACTTATATGTTTAATCTATCTAGCTTATTTTATTTAATTACTTCATCAACTTAATTACTAGAAAATATTTAATAAATAATTGAAAACATTAAATGCCTAAATCAAATATTGAACCTATCCAAAATGCTACAAGGTTTATTAGAAAGTTTATCTTTATTGTCGCACACACTATCATGCTTAGGTACAACAATGCTTGAGTAAAGATCTATACACTCAATGACTCCTATTGCAGGCACTCGAGAGAAAAATTCTAACTCTCAAATAAACAAACTGCAAGAGCTTCACTGCTACAAAAATCTTGATGCTATAAATGTAGTTGGTAGGCACATATTTATAGCCAAAACAAAGACACTATGTCGATGGGGCCTCATCGATGAGGCCCAATCAATGAGGCCACATCAATGATGCTTCATTAACATAGCTAACAAAACTATGACTCATCAATAATGGAAATCAATGAACATCTTTACAAGGTGTGCACCAATGGCTTGGTTCATTGGTGTGTCCCTGATATACATTAACTATGTATTCTTCAGGATGCTCACGAAGGTCCTTGCGGAGGCCACTATGTAGGAAGACACATGACCATAAAAATCCTGATGGTAGGATACTACTGGCCTACAATCTTCAGGGATGCCCACCAATTTGTTCAATCTTGTGAATGTTATCAACAAGATGGTGGGATGACCGCATGAATGGAGGATCCTCAATAGTGGATTTAACCATTGGAGCCCTTTGACATATGGGAACTAACTTCATGGGTCCCATCATGTCCATGTTCAACAGAAAGGCATATATCATCATAGTAGTCAACTACTACATCAAATGGGTAGAAGCAGTAGCCATCACCAATTGTACATCATCCATTGCTACTTGATTTGTATAACAATGTATTATAAATAGGTTTGGTATGCCATGTGCACTAATTTTTGACAATGGAACTCATTTTACAAGTGCCACCTTTAGAAAGTTAATGCAATGCTTAGGGGTTGAACATAAATTAACAACATTCTATTACCCCCCAAGCCAATGGTTAAGCAGAGGTAACTAACTCGAAGATTACAAAGGTCCTAACAAGGACCATAAGTAAATATAGGAGAGATTAGAGCACAACACACAACGATTCCCTATGGGACTACCGCTTAACATGAAAACTTCCTATTGGCTACTCTTCCTATGAGTTAGTGTATGGAAAACTTCCAATGCTCCTGATTCAATCCAAGCTCCGTACACTCTCAATACTTGTGACCTAAATCTTGACTTGAGTTTAGCATAAAGAGAAAGATTGATCAACTTGAATGTGCTAGATGAAAACTGACTGGTGGTCCTATCTTTGAATGAAATGCATAAGGCATTCAACAAACAACAACATGACCAAAGAATATGAAAAGTGAAATTCCAACTAGGAGATAAAGTTCTTTACTAGAATCCCACACATGTACCTTAGAGAAAAAAATTCCAAACATTATGGGAAGGACCTTACATAATTATTGAAATCTTTCCTTCTGAGGTCATGACCATATAGAAACCTAAAAGAAAAAATAAAAAGTAGTTGGTCAACATCCAATAAGTGAAGCTTTTCCTAGAACCAAGACAAGCCAGTGTAACAACTACCTCAATGGATGGACAACCACATTCAATTTTTTGAATCTCCTCCTTCCAACTTAGTTGTGAGGAAGATGGCCAAATGTGCTAATCATCCATATGGCACCTTATTTTTTCTATTTTTTCTTTTTCATGTTTTTGATTTTGCAATTTATTTATTTTACAATTTATTGATTTTTAAAATTTTTTCATTTTACACCATTTTTTGTTCTACACCATCGTTAGCACATTTGAATCTTTATTGGATAATTCAAAATTTCTTCTATACTTTGTTTTATTTTTTTTAAGTGTGGTTTTCAAATTTTTGCTAATAAAAGTGCTTTATTACTAACAGGACACAGTGGTGCTGTAGCTGCTACTAATGGTGGTTTGTACTTAATGTTTGGTTTGCTATTTATCTGGTTTCTATTTTTGAATTTTTGTATCGATGGCTCAATCATGGTTTCTTTTTCATAAAATAGGCAGTGAGTCCATGACATCCACCCATCCACAAACTCTAGGGTTTTCCTTATTCTAGAAGTTCAAGGTACCTTTCATCAAATCAACTTTTAATAAATGTGTGACCTTTGTAGTTTCTAGAATTGGGAAGGATTAAAAGGTTTGAATAGGGTGTGACTTTAAGGGGACTCAATACTCTTTGTACTTTTCTACTTTCTTGAGTTCTTGAGTGCTTTTTATGGACTTCTTACCATTCCATTTCAACCACTAAATAGGAAGTCAAATAAAGTCTTTGCATGGTGTGATTTCCATTCAAAAAATTTTAAAAAAAAAACATGATGGGAATTTAAAGCACACCCCTTAGAAAAATAAATGGGATACAAGAACTAGTTATGGGACTAGAAAGACATGTATCCATGCCTGAAGGTCCCTTCTAACTACGGTCCTCTCTCACTTCCTACTTTTTTCTTCTCTTTATGGAACAATGGTTGTTTTGTGGAAGCACTTTTTTGTCTTAGGAGGAGGGGGTGGGGAGGGGAGGGGATCAATCTTAGATTGGCAATGCAAAGTCACTGAGCGAGGTTGGTTTTGGTCTGAACTAAGGATGAATCTTCTTCGGTCATTTTAAACATGAACTCCACAAAGAACTTGTTATGACCATGGTTTGGAATTCCATTCCACCTTCTTCATCATCAATTTATGTTGTCCATAACTCACCTCAATGTTGATGTCCATGTTCATGATTCCATGTCTTGGTTTGACGTATTTGAATTCTTATGTAGAATCTTCTAGGTTTTGATCCTTAACTTTTGTTGATCATTAGTCACCTCTAGGATCCATAGACTCCTTAGGTTGAGGTTATGAAAAGGACAAAAAATGGCATGTGCTTGCTATGGGGAGGACCTTCTTGCATATCCCTTGGTTAGGTTGGTTAAGTACCTTATCCCTAGGCATTTTGGCAATCGGAATCTTTCATACATCCATCTTTCAAATCAAATCATGTGCTCCTTCACATATTTTATTCATTAAATATGTTCTTCATTAACTTTTTCAATTTTTGAGGTTTTAAATACCCTCTTCAATGATTTTATCATATTCTTGGCTTTTCTAGGATTCCATGGACCCCAATTTAATTGAAAAATTCATTATATTTATGGAAATATTTAACTTTGAAAATTTCTCCCAATGGACCCCATATACAGGGCTCCATTGATGGAGCAAACCCGTGTACGAGGCCTTGTATATGGGGCCCCATCAACACGGTGGAAAAAGAGTATAAATAGGCATGACCCCACTTACAAAGTTTACATTTTCTCATAAATGCCAAAGGAGGTTTTCAAATTTTCAGAGCTGAGAACCTTCTAGAGTCCCTAACTCATAAATCATTTATCCAAATCACTCCATTCTTTGACCCTGTAGCTACCAAATGTAAGCTCTTTGTTGTGGGGACCACAAATGTGCCATTTTTGATAGAAAATTTTTCACAATTTTGTCTAACTCCCACAAAGGTTTAACTAAAAATCAACTATTAAACACTAAATTACAAGAGTTAAACCTTTCCAACAAGCTCTAGTAACAATTATAATAAATAATAATAAAATAATTAATCTACCATGGTCCAACCTTAGCCAAAGTGTAACTAACTAATGAGAAAAGGTATTTGAAAAATTTAAAGTTACACATTACATCTACTAATCCATGGATGTGTTGTAACCAAAAATGGCATTGAAAGGAAAGCACACACAGGAAGTACGATCATCCCAACTAAGTGAAAAATGACCTAGAATGGAAAGAGGCCAAGAATAGTCCCAATAAGAAGAACCACTCATAACCCATGCCATAGGTCCTCTTAGGGAAGAGGTAGAAGTGGAATCTATTAGATAGATTCTAGAACTAGCAGCAGCAACAACAAGACACTCCCATCGGGATGATGTGCTTGTACAACCAAAAAACCTTGAGGTCACTTTAATAGAGGCTTGCCTAAATCAAATCAAATCAAGGGAGGTCTAAAAATTGGTTCTCAAAGAGTTAAACTTTATCCTTCTCCTAGAGCATGCACCAAGAGAAGTGTAGGACCAGGTAAAGGCATCTTCCATGTGGCCAATCATCAATAGGTAACCTAGAGCAACAATAAAGATCAAGGAAATCTTAGTGTCCTACTCAGCATAAGTCGTTGCTATAGTAGTGGGGCTGCTTGAAATAGGGACAAACCTTACCAAGATTCTACTATAGGTAGATCCAAGCATCAAGAAAGAATGGGTGTGATGATGTTATGGTGTTGACCGTAAGGAGTTTGGCATGCTCACACTAGCAAAGAGGATCCATTATAATATTGCAACCTTCCACCTCAATCCCATGGTAAGGCCAGGAAAAATCATTATCTTCTCTACCTAAGCATGTGTCACTTTTAGTGGGAAATTCTTGGTCAACCTTCTGTAGCTAATCTATCTAGAGATGGAAAATCGCTTTAAAGAAAATGAACACTGAAGGAAGGCACTCCCTTTTCCATGCCTCATCAGGAAACTCTATTGAAGGGGAGGGATAGTCTGTTACACCAATGATGATGTTAGAATTGTTCTGGCTGCCAACTGGATAGAAATGATGAAGGATAAAATTCTTTCAACTACAATTCAAGAAGAGGAGTAATGACCACCACCACCATCTACAACTCAAATGATAATGCTAGACATCATTGCAACTACCCAATGACTACACAAATATAGAGAATGGCTTTTGAGTAAAAACGAGCAAAGAGCTAGCATGAGTGGTGGGGACCCATATGTATATAGACTAGCCATGAGTCACCTTAATAAAGTGGCTTGAACAATCAGTCTAATGAGGGTGGACCCATTTTCTTAGCCCAAAGAACATAGCTACCTATAAGGTCGAATCCAAGCACTAGAGAAGTTACAGTATCTCTCACAGAATAATAGTCGCTCCTAGAAATTTCTAGGAACATTATGACCTTTTCGATGCACTTGGAGGAGGGTGAAGGGGCAACTATCTTGGTGATGTAGCACTAGGGGCAGGAAACAATAGTAGAAGTGATCATTGATAAGATTGCCAAAACACTCAATGCACTTGTTACATCTACACCAGACATCATTGCCCTCAAAGATGTGCAAACATCTATAGGAACTATAAGTGGTAGAATAAGTGTAGCACAACATGAGGAGCTATTGGACCAACTAGTGGAAACTAAGAAACTACTTCTAGATATCTTTGACCTTATAGATAACATCACTACAACCTAGTTAAATCTGCTAGAGGTAATGGGTAAGAATACTATATTGGAGGTGCAACTCAAAACATCCAGAGAGTATAATGAATGCTTGACTACAAAGGTTTCCAAACTAAGAGCCCAAATTGCCAACCTCATATTTCTCAACCTGGCACTCATGAGAGATGGACCTATGCAACAACTTCAATATAGGCTCAAAAAGCTTAATAATGCAATGGAGATGGTGGTGTTCTATAAATCCTTGGTAGAAGCCACATAGCATAAGATTTAGGAGGCCTTAGATTAGACCCACAAGAGAATGTCCAACTGACCATTGAGAACCATCACCTACCAAGTGTTGATGTGCATAAGTAGTAGTTAACAAATTTCATCTATTAATAGCAAGAGCAGTTGGCTAGAGCAAACATAGAGCTAAGAAGATTGCCATTAGAGAATAGGAATCTCTCCATGGAAGAGGTGTGCATCCTTCGCCAAAAGACTATAATTGAGGTAGCCGCTTGAAAATCTAAAGCTCTAAATTTTGAGAAAGCTAAAGATCATTACAAAGAGAAGGTTGGTTTACAAAAGGAAATAAATAAAAAACATATCCAATTGATGAAGGCAAATGGGAATGATACCCTCTAATAACTCTAGCAAGGAAGGGAAGTTTGGCAATCCATCGTTGATGGGATAGACATCTACAACAAGGTAAAAATCCATACAAAGGAGTTGTAGATCGAGGAGATGATAGAGTATATGGAGCTTGACAATCTCCATTATGAAAATCTAGCCATGTTGACTGTCAGATGGTCATGGTATAAGTTGGAGAAGTAGATGGCCAACTCATACTTATTGTACATGGTTGAGTTCAAGCACCACAAGGACACTAAGGATAAGCTTACAATGGCTAATGTTGAACTCAAAGTTCTCAAGGCATGTTTCATAGATCAAAGATCAACTATCAAGATCCTGGCCAGATGGATGAATGACTACTAGGAGCTACAAAATTCAATAAGGGTGTTTGACATCAAATGTAAATAGTTTGCTACTTGGTTTGTCAATGTAAAGAAGATGTTCTTGATCATGTCTTGTCCATGGAATGTCCCCATTCCAACCAACATTGGTGAAGCTGCATGGATTATGAATGGTCCCCAAAGTAAGGAGAAGAAGATAAAGGAATTTCTTGATGCCCTTTGCCTTCCACTAGAGGTTGTAGCCACAACAAGATATCCATAGCTACCTCAGTCATTGCATGTGCTTGTAGCTGGCGAAGTTCCTTTAGAGCCTTAGGAGCCATCACTACTTAGGACTATTTGAAATTCACCACTATCTTCACATTGTCAGAGGATGTGTTATCCAAATTTTTAAAGAGTCTTGTACTAGTGTTTAATTTTGTATCATGAACATAATAATTTTTGTAATTTTTAAATTTATACACTTGGGCACTTAGTTTTTTCAAGTCAGTTTGTTTTGTTTTGTTAAGAGTTAGTAAATAATCTCATACCTTCCTAATTTTGTAAAGGAAATCAAGGACAAGTTTTCATTTAGTCATGGGGGTATGATGAACATCAATAAGCTATGTCAACAAGCCCCCATTGATGCGACCTTGTTAACGGGCCCCCATCAATGAGGCCCCATTTACATGGTGTTTTCCCATCAACAAGGCTATGTTGACGTAGCATTTGCTACATTGACAGGGCCCCATTGACGCAACCCTAGAGCAAAAACTATAAATATGAGCTCTTAGCTATGTTTATGGGCATCAGATTCATAGTAATAGTCAAACTCTTGTAGTTTTTACATTTGAAAGTTAGAATATTTCTCCCAAGTACCTGCAATAGGAATCATTGAGTGTATAGATCTTTATTCAAGCATTGTTGTACCTAAGCATGATAGTGTGTATGACAATAAAGATGAGCTTCTTGATAAACTTTATAGAATTTTGGACAATTTAGACATTTATTTATGCAGTTAATGCTTTCAGTTAATACATAAGTATAATCACTTCAAGGGTAACATGTATTTTCTTATTAATCTTCGCAATGTTACTGCTTGGTGCACCTAGTTGCGTAGTGCTTGGTAACCCAGTAGTGGATACGTGGGTTCAGGACATGTACGGAAAGTGGGCCCGAATGCTTATGTTGGGATTAGTTAAGGATTATTTAGTTAGTTAAATTAAACTAGTCATTGAATTACTCTATCTCTCTTCAAGCACCAGAATCATAAAACATAAAATGATAAAAATTATATGCCTTGATACTCTTAACCATACCATTATGCTTCACAAGTATAATTGAGAAGAAAACAAATAACCTTAGGGCAAGGTTCACTTCCTAGAAGACTAGTGTATTCAAAAGTATAAAGTTCATAGAATTTAACTGGATCGCACATGAACGCTTTGTGATTCATATGGTTGGGTGTAGGGATACCTCATTACTCATCATTAGAGAAATTCTCTATGAATTGCTAGTAGTAGCCAGTGTGTCCAAGGAATGACCTAACATCTTTAAAGGTTTCTAGTTGACAGGTTATTCCTTGGATGATCCTAATATTTTTAGGGTCCACCTCAATCCCTTCTTGTGAGATTCTATGCCCCAATATAATGCCCTCCTAGATAATGATATGGCTCTTTTGCTAATTGAGTCAAAGATTGATCTCCATGCACCATGTAAGCACTTGCTCAAGGTAGTCTAGGGCTTTCTCAAATGTAGCACCATAGTGGAGAAGTCATCCATGAAGACTTCCATCCTACTACTAATTTTCTACTAAAAATGCTAAGGACAAGGTGTTGGAAGGTTGCAGGGGCATTGCATAGACTAGATAACATCTTTCAATATGCAAACGTTTCCGAGGAACTTGTGAATATAGTTTTGGCCTAATCTTTCGGTGCTATCTAAATTTGGTTATAGCCACTGTAACCATCTATAAAGTTGTAATAGCAATGCCCAATGATAGTGTCCAACACCTAGTCCAAAAATGGTAATAGAAAATGATCTTTGTAGGTCATCATGTTCAATAGCCTGGAGTTAGTACAAACTTACCACTTGCCACCTTTCTTTGCCATGATGACTAGTGGGCTAACCCACTCACTATCCATGATGAGATAGATGAACCCTACCTTGAGGAGTTGCTCAATATCCCCCTTGATGATATACTTCAACTTGGGATTTAACCATTGTTGTAGTTGGCTCTTTAGCTTGATTAAAGGATCAGTATAGATGCAATGCTAGCATATCTAAGGATCAATCCCTATGAGTTCAGGATATGACCAAGCAAAGTCTGCTGACCGTTCTTTGACCATCTTCAACAACATCTTTTTCTGCTCAGAAGCAAGATTAGCATTGATTATCATTAGCTTATCATTTTTTTAAAATGCATACTCCATGCTAGCAAGTACAATTTTCAACTCTAATGACTCTTGTTTAAAAATTTTAGGGATTTTCAATTCTTTCCAATAAGTGTCATTAGGTTCATCATTAGAGAGTTGGCAATGAACTTGCTCCAGTTTATCTATGCCTTCAACATATGCATAAGTTAGGCTCTCAGTTGGTTCTATGCAAAAAGGTTGAGCTACTTTTAAGATTAGCTATCAACCATTGGGTGCCCTGCTACTTTGTCGTTGCTACGTATAGGCACTTTTGAATTTTAGATTCATCTAAATATTGTTTACATGCTTTGATTAATGTCCTTTTGATAAATCATAATTTTTGCACATAATTGCACCTTGTATCATTATATGCAATGCATGGAACTCTCTTCTTCTTGATGTTTCCAAAAGCATTTTCCTTGGAAATTTTCAAGGAAATATCTTTAATGCCCATTCATGCATCAACAGTGCTAAACCAAGCCCTTCCCCTAATGATTTGGAAGTTCCCCTTGCAATTGTCAACCTTGATCACCAAGAAATTGACAAGATAGGATCACCCATAGACAGTGGTCATAATATCCTCCACTAGTTACAAGGGAACAATGATGGACTTATTTGCCAATTCTAAATGAATGTTACTCTTATTGAGAGGAGATAGGTTTGTAAATTTCATGAGAAATTAAATTGATATGAGAGGCTAAATCAAGAAGAGCCTTGCATGGCTCATTCCTAGAAATCTGCAAGTAGATGAGGGGACTCTAGGATCAACTCTTTTCCTAGGATGGTTGCCAGCCTTGATCCAATTAGATATAACATGGGTTAACATGACAGTGTAGATCTTAGGAGGAATTTGGATTGAAGGGTTCTCGAAAGGAATGGATGTAGAAGATGAAGGAGACACAAAGCAACCAGCCACATGAGTTGGTGAGGCCTTTGTAAGGCTATTAGTTCAAAAGAATGGTCTTTTCTTAGGTCTAGGTTTTGAACCACTTGGCTGTGAAGCTAATTGTAAGTTAATAGTCGTAGTAGTGTTACGTTGCTATAATTGTATGGAAATTTCATCTTGCATGAATGGAGTAGGCAGTAATTTGGTTGAGGATGGATGGACATGTGCGGAAGGATGAGGAGGTTGATAAGGGTATGGAGATTTTCCTCTAGGAGATCGAGAATGAGCTTTGTAGTAGTCCAGAGTGCAGAAGTAATGCTGAAAAGAAGTGTGACTAGAAGAGTCACGTAGAGACATGGGTTGCTAAACATAGTACCCATATGAATCTAGCTACCTTAGTAGTGGCATTCCCCATAACTATGGGTGCTACCACTGATGGTATTATTCATATGATTGTAGTTGAGCTCCACTTGGATAATAAGTTTGTTGTTGGTGGAACTACCTAGGATTGCCTTGAGGATAAGGTAATCTTTCAGGTTCTTGCCTCCTTACCAACATAAGATTCAAAGTGTACACCCCAGACTCTTACAAGTATGACATAATAAGGCAACATCCCTTAGGATGTTCATATTGGTAGATGTCACATCCATCATTATCATTTAATTCTAACTCTACAACCTCTTCTCTAGTAGTAGCTTTTCCCTTACCCCTTTGGCAGGCATGTTTAGCTTCCTTTCTTCTTCTGTGGTCATAATCACTCCCTTGCTCTTTGGATTTCTCTACAATTTTTTGAGTAGTTTGAAATTTTTCATCTAAAGATTCCAACATTTTTCCCACCTTAGCTAAAATTTTGAAAATAGATTTTTAAATCAGTACGGTTTTTTTCTACACCACTTCATCAAGTGGTGCCTCCTCCTCATTGTCATAAAATTAGACCTACCTTCTTCTAATGGAAGAGTCCTGGTTATATTTCTCAACACTTTCCTATTTTCTTAATTCCTCTTCTTCTTTTGCAACTAGTTCAATTAGCCTTTGGATTTGATGAGCTCTAAGTTTTGATAATCTCTCTTGGGCATAGATCTCAAGGGTTCTTCTTGTTTCTAATTAGAGCCCATCTATGATATGGTAGAGCTACTCTCACTGAGAATAACCATGGCTAGGACATCTATGCAAAAGGAAATAATACTGGTCCATGGCTATGTCCAAGTGTTCATGTGTTCCTTGTTGCCAACCTTAGATTTTCTTTCTCAAATTGGAAACTTAAGAGTACATTTGATATTTGTCATTAAATAACTCAAGAATTTTGCTTCATCTATGAATTGATTCCAACTACAAAGAGTAGTACCAACTCTCTACTTATTTTGTGAGTGTCCTAGGAACTAGCTTAAGTTTTTTCCAAGCATTCTCTATATTTTGTAAGGCCTAGGCATTGTGAAAGGCTTGAAGATGGGTTTGTGGATCTGAGTTATATTCACCTTTAAATCTAGGGATATTGTTCATATCCAACCTCTTGATTCTGCTATCTTTCACATGTCTAGATAGAATTTTGACTACCTCTATGATGTTTAGCATGCTTTAAGTTACAAGCAAAGGTTCATCATCATCATGATTTCAGGCATGCCTATGATGTCCTCTAATACCCCTTCATTCATGGTGGGGCCTATGATCATTATTGTTCAACCATTCACCTCCATCATGGTTTCATCCTCTTCTATTTCAGTTAGATTCAGAGGAAGAAGAAGAAGATGTAGATGAAGAGGATAAAGAGAAAGGATGACTACCACCAACATTGTTTCTACCACCTCCTCTCTACATTTCATAGCCACAATCATCAAATTTATCATGATCATAATGCTTACCAAGCCCCTACCTTGACTTCCACTTTTTCTTGAACCAGGAATGTTGATAGTGGACTATAAGTTCGATTTCAAGCCCCCTTCACCAAAGTGAAGGGATGGAGAATCTTCATGTTCAGAACTCCTAGAGGGAGAATCCTCATTGTCTTTTTGGTTTAGCATGAACAAGGGATTAGTGAAATGTTTCTTCTTCCTAGCTTCATGGTGCTTCTCCTAGTGTTGATCTCTTCTATGTTGTGTTTTAGTGGAATGGTAGTCCTGATAGTCATGATCTGACACAAGATATTCTTCATGAAGATCCTGGATGCCCAACCTCTTAAGAGTTTGGAGTAAAATCCTAGGAATATATCAATTGGATGATAACACAATGTTATCCTCCATGTCTCTCCATTGTAACTATTCATCTTGGCATAGGATGAAGGTGAAATTAAGCACAAACTCATCTAGATGAGTATACATCACTTTAAATTCTTGGGGCATTGGAGGTTTCAATTCATCATGCTTGTGAGAAGAAGAAATTTTAACTTACAAGAAAAATAATAGTATGCTTTACTTATGATACTTATTATTATTTGAATGATTACAACTTTAGGGTTTGTTCCAAGGATCTTGAATAATTTTCACTAAGTCCTAGATAGTGCATATCACTAACTAAAGATCCCCGACAACGGTGTCAGTGATAAGCAGCGAGTAGACCCTACATCCAACCATATGAATCACAAGAATTTATGGATGATCTAGTTGAATTCAAAGGAATTATATGTTTTAGCATACACTAATCTAGGAGGTGAATCAACTATTGCAATCATTATCTTCCCAGTTACACTTGTGAGTACAAGGGTTAAGTATAACTAAGACTTATGAGTTTTGTCATTTTTATGTTTTTGTGTTTTAAGTCACCTAAGAATAAGAATAAAGAATTGAATATTAATTAATCTAATAATCTAGCTAATAACTAACTAATTCTAACATAAGTATCCATTCCCACTTGTTGTACACATCCTAAACACATATAACACTACTAGGTTACCAAACATTAAGTGTTACTAGGATTACCAAGCATATGCTTGAAGTGGTCGTACTTATGTGTTCTAGTTAATGACTATTTAATATACCTTAATTAATTAATTAAAACGTTGAAAGAAATTGCTTAAAATATCAAATGCATGAAGAAAATAATTAATCTAGTCCAATTGCTGCAAGGTTTATCATAAAGCTCATCTTTATTGTCAGACACACTGTAGTGCTTAGGTATAATAATGTTTGAATAAAGATCTGTACACTCTTTGACTTCTACTATGGGCACTTAGAAGAAAACCTGCTAGAGCTTTGCTACAACTTATGAAATGAATGCCATAAATGCAGGAAAAGATGCACATTTATAGGTGAAACAGGGTACCCCGTCGATAGGTACACATTAACAAGTCAAACCCTACATCGACGAGATCATGTTGATGAGATCTCATAGACGAGATCATGTCAATGACATCCCATTGACATGACCAAACCATAATGATTTATCAATTTTATTGAAGATGATTCTTGGATGTTTTGACATATTTTGAAGTGTTTTTAGCCCATTTTGATAAGTTTAGCAGGTTACAAGATCTATAGGGACTTCTTTGGAGACATCTAGAGGCTCCTAGCATCAAAAAGAGCATTTTTATTTTTAGAAACTGTAGATAGACATCTCTCCTAAAGTATAGATGTCCCAAGACTAGAGTAGACATCTACCAAAAATAGTAGACATCTCTCCTGGAAAACTTCCAAAGATGCCCTTTCTAATTTAGCAAACAACCAAAGCAAGATGGAAATAGTCAGGGAGAAGGTGAGAATACTTGGGAAACATCTAAAGAACCTCGAGTTGAGTTGAGGAAAGGTTTATAGGATTTTTATCTTTCAGTTGCTTATAAATATTGATTTAATTCACCATTTTTAGTGTCGTAGAGCCAAGTGCCATAATCCCAAGTGTTGTAGTGCCAAGGGCCACAGTGCTACAAGCTACAGTGCTAAGTGCCAAAGTGCCAAGGGCCGAAGTGTAAACACTAAAGGCCAAACATCCCAATAGAGGGAAACACATAAAGCTCTTAAGGAAAGAGAGCTTATGCAAGAAGATAGCTTGTGCAAGGAAGTTGAGTGAGAGGCAAGGGAAAGCACTTGAGAGAGGTTAGGAGGATCTCTTATAAGTTCCTTATCTTGAGCTAGGGCTCCATGGTGAGCAATTGAGGATTAAGAGAGGACAAAGTATGGCCTCTAAGATCCTTGGGAGAGTTGTAAGTTGAGTTAGCTCCTCATATTTGATGTGTTTTCTATGTATTCTAAGAATTATCTTAATACAAGGAAGATTTTCTCCATTTTATTATGTTATTCTTATTTTCTAAGCTAGATCTACTTAGAAGTTATGGGTTGGGTCCTATTAGGGTTTATCAAGGTGCAACCCCTTGCTCCAAATTGATATCAAAGCTAAGGTTTGGAGGTTTCCACACTTCTATGTTGAAGCTTGGTGTTTTCTTTGAATGAAAGGAACATTGTTGTGGATATTTTTGTATTTTCTTTTGGATATCATACTTGTTACTTTAGGTATGGCTCCAAGGAAAAATACATATCAAGAGCTTAGACAAGAGCTTCAAGAGTTTAAGAACTTCTTCCCAAAGTAAAGGTCTAGAAGTACCAAGATTTTATAGAAACTTCAAGAAGGGATATGGAGAAATTCAAGACTAACATAGGAAATATTTTAAGGAGAATTAATAGACTATCTTCTAGCCATCAAGAAGGAAAGGAAGATGAAATATCTGATGAAGTAGAGATCAATGAAAAAAGAAGTTTTCAAGTATCTCTTATTGAGAAAGCGAGTGCTGAGGGAACCAAGAGCTTCATCAAGGGGGCTAAGAGATCTTCAAAGTGCAAGATGGTGTATGTTGCTAATCAAGGAGAGTTCCTACCTCATAGGTCATGGGAGGTGAATGGTCAAAGCCAAAAGAGTGGTAAAGATCAAGGGACTTCTTCAAGGAGGATCAAGGGCAATACTAGAAGGTATGATACTCATTCTTTTTGCAATTGTTCTACACCTTGTGGCAAGGGAAAGAAGATTCTACATCAAGTTGAGACTATCTCATGGGAGAGAGGTGAGTATTCTAACTATGGTATGTGGAAAAATAATTGCTTTAATGATGTTTTTGATGAAACTAATGTTAAAACTATGGAGGAAAGTTTACCTTTTGAGTTTGTATGTCCAAAGTGAGACGAAGATCTTGTAGATGATTCCTTTGAAGAGGAGAAGCCATTGGAATTAGGAAATCTTATTTGGGATCTTGAACCTTCAAACTTTGATGATTTTGGATAGCCACATGTTGAAGATCAAGTTGAGCCAAAGGTGAATGGGAGAAGCCATGAAGAGGTAAGTAATAGTTAGCTTGACCTTTTTGATGGTAGTAATGTCTCTCATATTGAAGCTAGTGCAATGGATGCTAGTATTTCACTTTAGCTTGGTAGTCATTTGTTCAATGGTAATGATGAGCATCATGATCATTGTGGTGATTGTGATGGGATTGAGAGTCATGTTGTGGCTTTTGATGCCATTGTTAGTAAGAGGAAGACTAATGGTAATTTGTTTGATGATGATGGCTATTGGAATAGTCATTGTCAGAAGGTCATTATTGATATAAGTGAAGACATTGATAATGATATGATTTTCTAGAATTTAGAGATGCTTACTATTGATTAGAGAAATGATAAATTTGTGAAGTGTGTTGATGGATTTGATTGTCTTGGTTGTAAAATGGAAGTGTAGCATGAAGGCAATCTACATGGTGGTGATAAAAGGAAGCTAAGTGGTAGTGTTTCAAACACCAAGAAGAAGAAGGTGAAGAAGAGGAAAAAGAAGAGAAGAAAGAATGTTGAATTAAGAAAGTATAATCCTTTTTCTTTTTCTTTTTTTGTTGTAGGTTTAAGTCATCATGGAGATGCAAGGGAAGCATTCCAAGGAGATGCTCAGATGAAGAAAGCATGGTGGAGCATTAGGACAAGCACACATGAGCAAAGGAAGCTCAAAACAAAAACCTTAGATGATATTCATTCTAATGTTTTTAATGCATTGAGTCATGATTATTGTGATGGCCTTGAGTCATGGGGGCATGGTACCTTCCAGCTTGTGAAATGTCATGAAGCATGACATTTTTAAGGATCGGAGAGCTAGTGTAGGAACACCTCTTCTGATCCCTTGTTCTATCGTACATGTTATGTGTCTTTTTGTGTTGATTTTGTTGAGGATGATTCTTGGATGTTTCGACATGTTTTGAAGTGTTTTTAGCTCATTTTGATGAGTTTAGGAGGTTACAAGATCTATAGGGACTTGTTTTGAGGCATCTGAAGGCTCCCAGCATCAAAACGAGCATTTTTATTTTTGGCACCTACAAGATAGACATCTCCTCAAATACGTCTTTCCTAAAGTGTAGATGTCCCAATACTAGAGTAGACATCTACCAAAAATAGTAGATTTCTCTCTTGAAAGCTTAGCTTTCGAAGGAGACATCCTAGCAAAGCCAAAGACAATCTAGACACATGGGGAAACTTCCAAAAATGCCCATTCCAATTCAAGAAACAGCCAAAGCAAGATGGAAACAATTGGGAAGAAGGTGAGAAGACTTGGAAAACATCTAAAGAGAAAATATTTATAGGGTTTTTATCTTTCGATTGCTTATAAATATTGATGTAATTCACCATTGTTAGTGTTGTAGAGCCAAGTGTTGCGGTGCAAAGGGCTGTAGTACCAAGGGCCGTAGTGCCAAGTGCCGAAGTGCAAACGCTAAAGGCCAAACATCCTAATAAAGGGCAAGAGAGAAAGCTTTCGAGAGAAGAGAGCTTGTGTAAGAAGAGAGCTTGTGCAAGGGAGGAGAGCTTATGCGAGAAGAGAGCTTGTGCAAGGAAGTTGAGTGGGAGGCAAAGGAGAGAACTTGAGAGTGGTTAGGAAAATCTTTTATAAGTGTCTTGTCTTGAGCTAGGGCTCCATGGTGAGCACTTAAGGATTAAGAGAGGACAAAGTGTGGCCTCTAAGATCCTTGGAAGAGTTGTGAGCTAAGCTTGACTCCTCATCTTTGATGTGTTTTCTATGTATTTTGAGAATTATCTTAATATAAAAGAGATTTTCTCCATTTTATTAGATTATTCTTATTTTCTAAGCTAGATTTGCTTGAAAGTTTTGGATTGAGTCCTATTGGGATTTATCAAGGTGCAACCACCTGCTCCAGCTTTTGTTGCCGAAAAATAACTGCATATCGAATTTTTTGAATAGAAGAATTTTTATTGAATGCAATGGTGCCAAATTAATATACCCTTTGGGATTGAAACTTTCTTGCACATCACAAACTACATGCTCTATTCAAGTGAGTAATGTCTCACTAGCAAAGCCTGAAAAGAATTATTATCATAGTCTTGTTGCAACAAAATGGGCTCTTACTGAGAATTGGGTAGATAACAAAGAAGAGAAAATGTGAATTTTTTTTTTTTTTTGAACTCACTAAAATCATTAAGGTAGTTGGAAATATTCTTTAAATTTTTTTCAAATTTTTACCTAAAAATGACATAAAGTTACTTCATTGTCTCTAGTAACAATAATGAGATGTCAACTCAAGTGAAAAAAATGTAGGCGTAGAAACCTTGACTACAAAACCTCCTTTGTTGATTACAAGAAATTTCTCCTCAAATTGCAATCTATAGGCTACATTAATTTATATTCTAGTAGTCACTAATGACTCTTGAATTATCTAACCTACAATACACTTCGCTAAAGTATCAAAACTATTATTGATGTTTGTTTCACCAGAACGTGCTGGAAAGCTTACAGGTAAGTGGTTTGCTTTCAATGAAATTTGACAAGGGACTTAAACCTAAAGCAAAAGACGAATGAGCACAAAGTGTCCTTCGACCTAGTCGCCCACAACCTGAACCAGGACACATAGGTTTTATGTTTTCTCTCATTGACACAGTAAATGATCCTCCTCTTGTGTAGAGGAATCCATATCTTGGGAATTCTATATTATTTTGCTGATAAGAGGATATCGTTGGGAGCTGATAAAAAGATTAAGAATTTTGTTTTGTATCTGAAAGCTATGTAGAACACTTATCAAATGGGAATGTTAAAAGTAAATCCCAAGTGTGTTGTCTGTGAAGATATTATTTGGAAATAAGGAGACGATAGTGTTTAAATGCTAAACACTGTTCGGAATCAGAAATATATCTTGGAACGTTGTATTAAAGCTGTCGGGCCAGCGTGGGAGATTGAGTTTTTCGGA
The DNA here is from genome assembly GCA_015680685.1 of Gnetum montanum. Lineage (NCBI taxonomy): Eukaryota > Viridiplantae > Streptophyta > Gnetopsida > Gnetales > Gnetaceae > Gnetum > Gnetum montanum. The sequence goes on along the minus strand of MNCI01006707.1, from coordinate 277,890 downwards.
GACAACCATGGAGATGAAAAGATGAACCAGCAGGCTAGATGACGTGTTCATAGAAATCCAAAACTTAAAGACATACTGGAGTTTTATTATGTTCAAGACGCAAATGAGAGATATTATATTTGCATTATGAAAATTAAATATCCGATTGTATATATAGAAAAACATATAAATATTATTATTTAAAATATTAAAGTGGAATATGATACTAATCCTTTAACAAAATCGGCAGTGACCACGTTTTTTTTAAAAAAAAATTATTATATAACTGGTAGTACAGCTAGAGACCTATAGCACTGCCATCCTTCTTCGTCCATCTTTCATAACGCAAATAGAAATTCTTAAATCTGATCCTTTCGAGAACAATGAAAGTGTCTAGTTTTACCCAGAGAATCCACTGAAGTTTGAAGTAGCAGTACCTTGTAAAACCCAAATCCCATGGTTTGACGAAAAATAAAACAAGATCTAGGTAACCATTGAATAGATTTTAAATATTTATCTCTGACGTATAACGGTATAACCCATTTACCGGGATATCAGAATGTTTATATAAAGGCTTGCCGCTACCAAGAGAAATTGCTAAAAGCATAGCAAGCAAACGAATCAATTATAGACTAAGAAAAAAAATTAAGCATATTAAAATAGAATGGCACGGTAAATAGTAATAATAATAACACGCTATTGAAAACACATCAGAAGAATTTAAACTTTTTTCCCTGAAAGCAGTTGCCTTAGAAGAAGACATTCAGAAAACAGGGCATCCCCAAATTTTTTAACAAATATATATTGAACTATAGTAATATGCAAACAACATGTCTATTTTAGCAAAACTGCAGGAGTACAGTCAAATACAGATTTCACAAAATATATTGAACCATAGTAACATGCAAACAACATTTCTATTTTAACCAAACTGCAAGGGTTCATTCAAATACAGATTTCAAGAAGCTTTAATTTTTCAATACATAGTACATGATGGGAATGCTTGAATCATTTGCTGTTGAAGAATAAATCCATTTCCTGGGAATTTGATATGGCTGTGCTAATAAAGATCTCGTTGCAGTTCCGCGGAGGAGTCAAGAAAAGTTGTAGCACTTGGGGGAGAGGGATATTTGTGCTGTAGATGTAGATGTTACAGAAGAAGAAGTGGTATTTGTGGATCAGTAGCAGGACTCGACGCAGTTAATCCAAAAAAGTTATCATCTGTTGCTGATGCAGCGGCTACGCGGAACCCAGAAAGTAAAAAATATAAAAAAACCAAAAACTATAAAAAGTTGGCAAGACGACTTCTCCGGGGAAGGAAATTGTTGCATATATTTTGCTAGGTCGGGAATTCCCCCAACCTCTTGATAGGTTTTAAGAAATCTATGTACTAGTTCCGCAAATTGGTCGAGGACGATTCCTGGTTGCTTAAGCTCTGCAGATCCTGTGTGTGTTGATGCCGCTTCTTGCGCAGGCCCTTCTTGCGAACGTGACCACTTTCCCTTGCGATGATTACACAATTTACCTGGAACTTCGTACATAAATCCGGATATTGCATCAAGGCCTTGCCTAGTTCCTCAATCTCCCTAGGTCCACTTACCTCATCTTCTTCTTCCTGTCTGGCTCTGAATATCAGCTCGTGCGGACTCAGCTGTTTGATCCTTTGCGTACTGGGAAAAAAGTTCGCTATAGTCTGCAGGTTCATATCTCTGGCTGCCCTCCACAGCGCCAGCACCAGCCCTGAGTGCTTGCGATGGTCTTTGGTTGCCAGTTTTTGGAGAAAAAAGTGCGGCAAATTCACAGGCTTGTTTAGGTTCAGAGCTTTCATGAACACAAAATGCAGGCCACATAATTTGGATGCTTAGCCGGATTGAACAAAGTAGCGGTCTACCATTTCGGCTGCTGCAAGAATCCACAGCTGGCCCAGCTTCTTTTTGCTAACATGGCCACTACTGGTTTTGGGTACCAGGCCGTGGGCATAAAACAATTTGGCATGGTCCAGTCCCTGCCGCCGGTTTAGGCTGACGACGGTTCCTCAGTGCTAAGCTGCAATAAGGCCGCTATAGCTCGCAGTCCAGGCACAGCAACTATTTACCAAGTCCTCACGGACTGGACTGGGAATAACAATTCATTCCTTAGCCTTAGCTTTAGCTTTCGATGATTTCAATCGCCCCCATGTCTAAGAATTATGGTCAATTCCCTGACTTAGCCTTTAGATGATTTCGAACGCCCCTGTGTTGCTTTTGATGATTTCGACGGCCACCATCTGATTTTGTTGGCTGTGTATCGCCCCCATTCTTGTTACCTGCAACATTGACTTGATTCAATGACCCATGCGTTCGTTAAGTGACCCACGATTGGGTTTGCTCCCCTTAGTGAGCGCCATGAACACCTTGGTAGGAGGGATAGATAGAGAGGGGTTCAATATCAAATCAAACTTATTAAATATAAGGTTCAACTGAACATAATTGTACGAGCACCAAGTCACAAACATGAGGGACATTGTGAGCACCCCGGGCTCTATTATTTCTGATCATTGTATGGTGATTAATAGAACTCAAATTCGCTCTATTATTTCTAATCATTGTATGGTGATCAATAGAACTCAAATTCGCTGTTATTGTATTGAACTAGATATAGCTCTTCAAAAAACCTCTTTAACCCTCGCTGCTAGTGGAAAACTCTTCACTCAAAAAGTGGACTATTTTTACCTTCCAAACTCGTGTAGCTATTGTCACAGGGCCGAGCATCATATATCGGCGTGTCCCATCCTAGCCAGGAAGAAACAACCTGTAGCATCTCAGAAAACCCGTTCCCCAGTCACACCATTACACCCACCCTCAGTATCCTTTAAATTTGGATCTCCTTCCCCAACAGCTCCACAATCCTCCTCTCAGTCTAGCCCCTCCAAGCTATAAAAACAATAGTTAGGTACTCACACCTCCACCCATGTCATCTCTTCAAAGGCAGTCAAGGATTCAGTCTCGGTGGATGAGTTAGTGGTGGGCAATGGAAGGAAACGAGTTAAAGCTTCCTTTAGTTTTACTCCTCCCTCCAGCTCCTTTCCACTGAACACTTCCATGGCCCCTATCTCCACCAACAACTCCTTTGCCCTCCTGTCAAGAACAATGGAAGTTGATACTTTGACTTCCAAACCTTCCATTGACCTCTCATCCAAACTACCCCTTGTTTCCCCATGAACCTCCTTTCATGGAACATTTGAGGCCTTACTGGTAGGCTTTGACGGAAGCGAGCAGGAAACTTTATTTCTAGTCTTAATATAGCCTTTGATTTCGTTCTCCTTCAAGAAATTAAGGTTTTAGCTAATCTTTTATCCTTTTCTACCCATTGGTTTCTTCCTCACTTCTCAATCCTAGCAACGTCTCATGCAAGTGGGAAACGAGGCCAAGCCATTCTCCTCTGGCCCTACTGGAAAACTAAAATCCTTCAAAGTGGTTCCGATTCTGGGCATAGAGTTTCCTAGGCCACCTTCTCCACCTTGCATGGCCCTTTTGTCATTTGCTCAATATATGCCCCAAACGACTCCACAGAACAGGCTTTCCTTTGGCAAGGACTTGCAAATTCTCTTCCCCTAGTGCCTTGGATATTTGGAGGAGATTTTAATATGGTCGAATTCCCACAAGATAAGCTTAGAGGGGTGTTTTTTCAACTGCCTAATCTCAAGTATCAGACCTAGTCCACCTTTAAGAAAAGGTTTTACCTCTCTGATGGGGCAAACACCTCCACAGGCCTTCCCCTCCACAGATTTACTTGGAGAAATCTCTGTCTTGGGCAGGCTTGCATCTACAGCAGGTTAGATAGGTTCTATTTCTCCACCCTTTCCTTCTGGCAAGCCTTCTCTGCTACTACGGTTCATCACCATGCCACCATAGCAGACCATCTTCCTATCTCCATATCTATAAAGATTCATGGCAGCCCTCACTGACAAAAATTCCATCTTTTTCGACTACACAACAACTATTTTTCTTCCCCTACTGCCCAACTTCTTCTATCCAACCTTTGAAATGCCAAACCTAGGCCCCTAAATTAGGTGGGTTGGATTAACTAGTGGCATCATGCTTCATGTCGAGTGCAAAACTTTGCTCGTTCATATGGTAAGGCAGTGGCTACTCAGGCTAGACAAGAATACAACAAAATCCACCTCACTGTTGACCATCTCACTAATAGACTAGCTTAAGATCCCTTCAACACTCTAGTTCACGAGGAGCTAGCTAGAGCATGATTAGCCTTTCAACATTGGGATGTGTACCAAGCACAAAGTGCCTTAACTAAAAGTTGGCTTACTTGGTTAAATATTCAAGATGAACACTATAAGGAATTTTTTAAGTATCTCAATGCTGCTTCCCGTTTGCATTTTATAGATAAAATCTCTAGTGATGGTACCACCATTACTGACCACAACAGTATCCTCTCTTTTCTCAAGAACCACTACGAAACCATTTTTGCAGCTACCCCTATGGACATCTCTTCGTTCAATGCTGCCACCCCTAATTATCCTCGCCTTATCAACTCCACTATGTTGCAAAGTCTTAACGCTGATATCACTCTAGTGAAGCTACAGGTGGCCTATTCCAAGTTAAGTCGGGGAAAGACTCCTGGTTATGATGGTTTTCCCATGGAATTTTTTCAAAATCATTGGGATTTGGTGGGAAATGATCTTCTGCAGGTCATTAACGAGGCTATCTTAACTAGTTCCTTCAGGCCCAATCTAAATCAAGGGGTAATTCATCTCCTCCCCAAGTTTGGGGATCTTACCTATATCTCCAATTGGCATCCCATAACTCTTCTCAATGTAGTGTATAAAATTTAGGCTAAGTGCCTAGCCTTATGGCTAAAAAAAATTCTTGGTCAGATCATATCTCCTCAACAAACAGGATTTGTTCCTGGTAGATATATTATAGATAATGTAGTTGTGGCATGGAAAGGTTTCAAGTGGGCCGAGGATGATGGACAAGATATTCTCCTAGGGAAACTTGGTTATACCAAGGCTAATGACAACATAAAGTGGGATTTTATCTTGCAGACCATGACCAAACTTGATTTTGGACCTAAGGTCCTGCATATGGTGAAATGCTTATTCTCAGATGCTACCACAAGAATAGCCACTACCGTTGGCATTACCTCTTCCAATACATAGGTCAGTGTGGCAAGGTTGTCCTCTCGCCCCCTATCTCTTTATCATCATAGCAAACTTTCTTTGTCATCAGATTAACCTAGACATTCAAACTAAAGTTCTCACTGGGGTCTGCCTTTCTTCCTCTCAACAACAGCTTCTCAATATGCACTTTTTCGATGACTCTTTTTTTCTAGTTCAAAACACATCTGCCAATTTGCACCACCTCTTATCAAGGGTGGAGCAATATTGCACACCTTTAGGTTCCACTATAAATTGGAATAAATCCTCTATTTATAGCTTTTCAGGAAATTACAACCATGTGACCAACTATAACTGGAAGTGACTTCAAGATCAAGACATCGTTAATATTTTGGGAATCCCTTTCCATTTTAGAGGCTCAACCTCTATTCTCTAGGAGTAGGTTATTTATCGGATTCAAAAGAAACATGAAAAATGGAAGACTAAACCCCTCACACTTGTGGGTAAATACCTTGTATGTAAGTCCATATGTGCGTCAACCCATGTCTATTACTCTTCGTGTTGGGCCCCCTCCCAAGCTACCTACCAAAAGCTAGAACTATTATTTCATGACTTTATGTGGTCCTCTAAAGATTCTTAGAAAGGATTTCATCGATTTGCTTGGAATATTGTTACTCTTACTAAGAATAAGGGTGGCTTAGGTCTTTTGGATTCCTATAAGCAGGGAATTACCCTGGTTGCTAAGTGGTTGGTACAACATTTAGATGCCTCAGATATTATTGGGACCCTCCTCCAATTGAGGCTTCATCAAGCATTTCCTAAAAATAAGCCCTTTTGGAAAGGCATCCATTTTTTCAATTGGATCTTCCCCCCACCACCCACACCCCCCTCCTCACTATCATTCTTCCCAAATCTCATGTTTTCAAAAGCATCTGGAGGGCTTGGCAAATTCTACACAATTACATAGACTAAACTAATGTTAAGATCAACCCTACTATCCTCTCTAGATTATGCCCATGGTGGATACCTATGTCACCCGCTCCCCTTGCCATCACAAAGGGTATCAAGAGGATGTCATCTTGTTAAATTGTCTTAGGTTGGCTAGTCATTGGATTTTGGGAGCCAAGTTTAGCAATTTGTATGGGGAGTCGGCTGCAATGAACCATTGCCTAGTCCAGATTTACTTCTTTCTCCATAGTCATTGACAACTTGATGTTATAGTGCAAAGCCCTTTTCATCGCCTTCAATGGTTTAATGGGGTTAAACTCTTGTCCTATTGGCCATATGTCCCCTTTCATCTTATGCATGACCCATCCGAGGTCATTCAACGTTGCAATAAGTATTAGCACAAACAAGAGTCAATAACATTTTAGGTCCCTCTCTTCCAACATATTTGGAAACTTCCAATCCTCCCCAAAATTAAGTAGTTCATCTGGTGTCTCCTCCACCATGGTCTACCTATTGGTAAATGTTTAGAGTATTTGGGGATTCCCAATCCCAATTGCCCTCTCTATGGTGGACAAGATGACTTTGTCCATGTGTTTTGGCATTGTCCCTTTGCTCAGCATGTGTGGGAGTGGGCTTCCATAGTTTTTCCATCATACAAGCTATCTCAAGAGGATGCCATATTCAGCTTTTTGAACGTTACTTCTGCGAATCTCAAGTTTTTGTGGAAAGTTATTAGGCCTACTATTTTATATTATATTTGGAAGTAAAGATGCAATGTTATATTTCAAAGGACAGATTATTCTAATAAATGTTTGCTCACTAGGTTGGAGAAGTTGCAAATCTTTCACCTCATTCATTTCCAACTCACATCTCAAGCATCCAATTTCAATCTGGATAGTCATCAGTTGGTTCATCTCTTGCAACCGTGGGAAAGACCTATGCGTTCTAGTAACACTCATCATCAATAATCTCTACAAGGAAGCTTCCCCTTTCTATGGTGTGGAGTCACCATTGGAACTCTTTCTTTTCTTAATTGAGAGCTCTTTGCCTCATCTAATTCTATGTCATTCTATCTTGTAATGATTCAGTATGTGTGGACGTTTGGTAGTGCCCCATTTTGGGTTTCCTCCTTTAATACTCATTTATTTATGAGGTTGTTTCCAAGTTTCATTCACAGTGCTCTCAGCTTCCCCTTCCCCTTAACCCTATAACTTATCCAGGTTACTATAATTGATACACTTTTAATATCAATAGAACTTCTTTTTGGGGTCCAACACCCCCC
>MNCI01006707.1:229573-270556 GCA_015680685.1 Gnetum montanum | reverse complement strand
AACAAACATGAGGGAGAAGAAGACACCTTTTACTAAAGAGATTGACTAAAAGGAAGGCTTGCTAGAAAAGAGATCATACTTTCAGTAGGCAAAATCAAAGGGATAAGGGAGTAAACCAAGTAGATAGTCTATTAAAATTAATGATCACTCTGTTAACCCTTTGCTATATCTTGATGATGTAGCTCTCATATCCAATTCTATGGAAGGTCTACTACAAATGCTTACTATTTGGATGATTTCTAAGTTAAGAATGAAAGTTAATGTGAAAAGAACCAAAATTATAGTGTGCAGCACTAGGAATAATGATTACTCTTTTACTATTGGAAATGACCAAGTAAATGTGATACCAACTTATGGAAATCTTTATCTAGATCTTTTCTCACAATTTAAACCTTAAAAGATATGCATCAAACAGAGGATTGCAAGAGGATTAAAAGTCTTATTTGATTTAATAAGAAAATGTAAGAAGGAAGCTATCTTATCCTATGAAATTAGGAAACAATTATTTTGTTCTATTTGAACATTTCCAATCATTGTGAAACATTACACATACTCAAGTTAATTTTTAAAGGTAATGTGGTTTGATATGCTTGGAATAATGCCTCCAAGCTAGTGTGCTATGGTATTTGTACTAAGTTTGTTGGGGGGAAGGGGGGTGTGTGGGGGTGGGGTGGGTGGGGGATTTGTGGTTGTGTGGGGGTTGTGGAGGGCTGGGTGGGTGGGTTGTTGCAAGTGGTATTGGAACTCAAAATAAGTAAAACATAGGTACATCCCAAGATATATAGTCCAATTAGAACTTTCTATAATTTAGCATTACCCATTGGAATGAAACCTAATGAGTGGTAAACTAGTCCAACACCCAACTATACAAGATACAGGTGTTCATGCATAGTTTGGTTAAATTTCATAGCCAACGCAATGTAATTATGCTAGTAGTTGGTTTAAGTTCGTGATCGCTGTCTTCCCATGTGAGTTCGTAAAATGTATGTGTATGGTTTAACTCACAATGAGGTGTATGATAATTAATGTTGTGTGGGCCATTTTACTCCTAGTCAACATAAGGTAAAGAAAAGTGGTTTCTAAGTCTAAGTGAACAATAAACAAATCTAGTCTAGCCTAGTGTGATGAACATCTATTCCTGATTCTCCATACATGTCTTGGACTCATGCAATTGGTATTGGGATTACCAAGTATTCTACTATTAGGTGAACCAAGAAAAAATACTAATGGGTTACCAAACGATCACACTTCATGCTTGGAATTATCGTGTCCATTCCGCTTAATAGTAATAAAAGTAAATTTCATGGAAAATTAAATAGTAACTAAGAAAATAGCAATTAGTAAGCTAAGTGAAAATAGTAAACATTATGCTAAGTGAACAGTAAAGAAACTAAGTGGATGCTGGAATGATGCAAAGTAATTTTGATCTTTATTTCTAGTCATGAAACATGTCCAAGTACATTCCACTCAAATAAAGACTCCATTTAATCACTTAACATCACACTAAAAGCATACACTACTAAGTGCTAAGTATTAAAATCAAGAAAACAAATTGACAAAATTTCGCTAAGTTGGAATGGAAATTGTTGTTGGACTATGCGCCTAAGTGTTGTATTTATAGGCCCACACACGTTTGCGATATTGGATATCCAACATCATAGCTTGTGCCTCAATATCATGGCTTTGATATCAAATGCTCGATATCGTAATTAGTCAAAAATTAGATTTATCATACCCTCGCAATTCATTGAAAACTCATCCTCGAGTTAAAACAAAATGAGGATAGAGTTCCTTATAAAATTGGAAGATAGATTTACGTGACACTGACTACTATACACATGACTCATAAATGTCATAGTGGTGTTTACAAAAAATGGCACATGACATGAAAACTTAAAAAAAAATATGACAAAACTTGATGCAACCTTATGTGGTTCTAGGTGGTGGTGGCTTCTCCATTGGTTGCTTTCCCTTGTCATCAAGCTTTTGAAATATGTATCAATTCAAGAGTGCCCAAAGTTTCTCCTCTTTTGTTCATGGGTCATGTACCGTCCACACTTGTTATGTGATGTGTGATGAAGTAGGTACATCCCATGGACATGGTAGTGGTGGAAACATTTGATTTGTCTTAACATACCAGGCTACAAACTACCTCCTCTCCTCTTCAAATGCTCTAGCCTTTTCATAGAGTTTATGACAATCAATCAATCTTCTAGCTAGGTTTTCTATTACAACATTTTACCCTTGGTAGCTAGCCTTTACTGCTTCCAGTTAAGAGTTTGTCACGTGGAGTTTTTGTAAATCATTTTTACGATCCACAAATTTTTTCTTGTATAGTGCATATGTGGCTAATACTTACTATTCTAGCTCATTCCTAGGCCTACTTGTTGTTAACATGGCTAAGCTAGCATAATGGAGGTTAGCTAATTCCATGTACCCTTTCAAGTCCTCAATCTACAAGTCTTTAATTTTCACTTCTACTTGGTGGACAAGGGCATAACTATCTAGGATGGGTTGCTAGTCAGGATTTTGTGCCAAAATAGTGCTAATTCTAGCCTTTATCATTTGGATCTCTTTTTCATTGGTCTTCTTATACATGTCCACCTAGTCATGGAAGTGTTCCTTGAGCCTTTTGTGTTTCTTTGCCTCATTTTGCCACACGCTTATTTCAATGGCTGACTTTTAATGGATGGCATGTACTTCCTTTATTAAGAGGATTATATTTTCTCTTACAATGCAGCTCATGTCTTTGTTGATCCTCACCAATTATTATCTTAACTAGTGGATGCTTTCCTTCAAAAAATTTTTCTACTTCTCTATAGTGGTGAACCTCATGTTATTAGTAGCAAGTTGTTTATTTTCTTCTTGGACTGAAGTAAGTTCCTTAACATGTGCATACATTTGTGCTTAAGCTACAGAGACATTCCATATTACTTTCTTCTTGTTTGGTGCTATTTGTTTATTCTTCTTAATTAGATGGTTCATCTACTCTGTCATAAACTACTCTATCTATTCAAGTGCAATAAATTATGTTGTATCTATTCATTCAACTCTTAGGGTGGTGAGCTCTTCTTGTAATCTTAGAATTTCATTGTTTGCATGTTCTAGCCTTGTCTCTATCATGACCAGCTTACCTTTGGTGGCAATCAACTCTAACTAGACTACAATGACATAACTTGGGATCTCAAAAAGTATTGTCATGACTTGCCTAGTCTATAGTAGTCTATTGAGAATATCCTCATGATCAACAAGAGTCCTTGAGGTTTTGGCTAACATTTGAGCATCTCTGGCTCCAGTTAGATCTGTTAGTGGTATAATGACTATATTGAAAGATTTCTTGATGTGATCAATGATCACCTCTATTGCTCCTGCTACATCTTGGTGCTGCATTGCTACTACTATGGCTCCCTCTCTAGTCTCTAGCACCATTTGGAACAATGCAGTATTTTTAGAGATCTATTGTGGCCATTGTGCCTCTCCTTCTAACTATAATGATATTTTTCCACTTTTTAGGTCTACTGAAACTATGGGATATATGGCACTATCAATAAATCTGTAAAGATTATCTTCCTCCCTTCTTCCCTAGCTAATGATTTCTGTAATCTATTGTAGATGACTCATCAATAATCTATAGTCTTGCGGTGAAGGCAATGGAACTTACTATTGTTGTTGTTGGCTACTAGGCCTTGCTTGTTGTTGCTACTATTCTTGTTCCTATTGCTCACCATGGTCTTTCCTTGGTGGTGCTGGTTTAAGCAACTCAGTGCATGAAGCATTTTAGACTCTATTGGAAATGTCATTGGTGTATCTCAGGATTCCAACTCACTTGCATAGCTTCCTGATAAGGCAAGAAAATGGAAGTGCCAATTTCCCTACATTTCTTTTGTCAAACCACCTTTGGATTTCCATGAAGTAAAGTTATGCAATATTGGCATTTTATTTGCCCATCAGGATCACACTTCCTCTAGCAGCATAAGTGGATAGTTGATTGAGTCCTTTGGTTGGGAACAAGTGGTAAGTACCAATTTTGAAGCAGATTCGCTTCTCCAAAGTTAGCTCACTATATCCCTTATCTTCCTTACCATATGCCCTCTTTATCCATAGTTTTCTAGTTTCAAGAGTAGATCTAGTGGATAAATATGCTAGTGTTGCCTCTTCATTTGGTATGTTCAAAGATTTTGGTATTACCTTGATAGAGTATGCTCCTCATGTTCTTGTTCTCGTCCTCCATTTTGGCCTCTACCTTAGCCTCTTAGTCATTTACTTGCATCCTAAGAGGGTCCTCCTTGTGCTCCTCCTCTTCTTGGGGCCATCTAGAATTATTAAGGATTCAAAATTACTAAGGTATTTCCATATATTTTTAACAGTTCCATATCTTACTCATACCTTTAGTTTCATTAAGTTCTTAGTTTATTATGATTGCAAAGTTAGAGAAATTTTCAAACAATTACTCCATAAGTATTATTTTTCTTGTAACTCCTCATAGTTGTTCATTTGTTCTTATATATGGCACATAATGATGGTTATGGTTTCTTAAAAGAATTTTTAAAAATGTTATGGCATTAGTATGTTTGATTATTCCTTAGAAATTTCAACTTTCACTTCATACTTACCCTTAAAATACCTTTAGGACCTTATAATGTTTCAAAACATCAACTCAGATTTTCCTCACTAGCACCCCTCACGACTAAGATGAGCATTTCATGATCAAATAGGTTCAAAAAGTATGAAAATTGGAGTAATAATGGTCAAGTTGACTTGTGAAAGCTAGGAGGTCAAAGCTTAGATCATAGAAGAAAATTTGAAAAATCTCCCTTGTGTGCAAGTGAGAAATGGTGAAAAATTCAGCTAAGTCCTCACGGTATATATAGTTTTTGAGGACTTGATATTGGGGACCCAACATCGAGGATCAAATATTGGTGTGGACCCAATATCAGAGCCAAAGAAATTTTACTTTTCATAAGGGTTTGATGGAAAAAATTGATTCTTGTGGATGTTTGGAAGATTTAAAGGTTACTTAGAGGGTTTAGATGATGGGAATATGCTTATTTTTGTCAAAAACTTGTTATTCGAAGTTTATAAAGAAGGAATCTCAGGTATGAAAGTTCATCAAATGGTTAAGTAGGGTAATGGATTCATGTTTTTAGAACAGATAGTTTGAGATGATATGGAAAGTGTTTATTGATGTTTCATGATATTGGAAGCTTCAAGATGATGTGGAATCACTTGGTAGGTATAAGGTACAATAATTATACAAGTGGGTCCTCCCCAAAGTAGGCTCCAGCCCTAATGCTCTTATATGACCACACCTACAAGTGTCCTTAGGCACTTAATCAGTTGAATGTAATGCATACCTATTTAGCAAAACACATATGTTAATACCACCAAATTGGGAAAATAACACTATGTTATTCAAAACTACAAGTTATGCCTGCTTGAACAGTCAAATGAGATGGACTTAGAAGGGATTGTAGAAATTAGGATGTGAGGTTTCATACCATAGGCATAATGAATTCTTGTGTTTTATTAGCGGTTAAAGTAATCACTAGCCTTTCTATCCAAGATTCAAACCAAGTCTAGACCCCATTCTAGTGACATCACATCATTTCATCTCTTAGAATTACAATTATAAGACTATCAACATTGTAAGTAGTGTCACTTGGTGTATTGTCCAAGGGAGGATTTTATCCATGGCACTCTATTTTTATTTTTATTTTTAGATTTCTGAGAAGCCACCTACCTTCAAGCATGGGTAACATGTCTTTCTAGTGGAATCCCCTAGAAATTTATTTTATGCTCTTTTATTTTTTATCTATGTCAACCCTTTAAGGAAGCACTTATTTTACTCTTACTCCCATTTTTTGTTAGATCTACAAGGATATAATACAACCTTAGCAATATGATAGAACTCATAATAGTAATATAAAAGAATCCATAAATCCCCTTGATGTCATGCCCTTTTCATTCCCACTTGGTTCTTCACTTTTTGGTCTAAGCATAATGATCACAAGTTTAGGAAAAGAATATCATTATGGTCATGGTAAGAACCCATTATTAAAGCAATGGATGGATGGATGATGTGGGCTTACTATTCAAATAATCAATCCCTTATAACTTGATAACATAGAGAAATCTTCATCTTATTGGACAACATCTTGCCTTTATTCAATGTATCTTATTAGCAATCAAAATTATTTACAAAGGGTTTGAAAACAAAGTATGAAAAAGATATAAAGAATTAGGAAAAGTAAAAGGAATTGTAAAAAAAATGGAAAATCACTTATTAATTCTTGAATCAAGATAAGACATCTCCCCCATGAATGAACTCATGGGTAAGTGTTGGAAAGATTCTCCCTAGATCTCCTGGATCATACACTCTAAGTGGTTCACATACCATCATTATTGATTTAACTTTTTAGTTATTGTCCCAGGTGATCTTGATGGTAGTTGAATTTTGATCATCTAAGTCTTTGTTTTCTTTTCCCTTTGGTGTATGATTGTGAGGTAATAGCTTCACTTGTAGGTCCTTAGTTAGAGTCATTTTCTTAGAGTGGGAATTAATTAGTGAATCATATTATTCCATACATATTTTGAACAATGGAAGGTTCTCAATTGTTGACCATAGTGTGTCTTTTGATTTGATGGCCCCTGCCATTCCTTTTGCACACACTTGTTTTCCACTATTGTTTTTGATTGGTCTAATAATTGTGTTAACATTCTAGAGTGTCAATCCACAACTACACCCTTTTTTTTCAACAATAATGCAAGGAATTCACTTCATGTGTATGGCTTTTGCATATCTTCTTTAATGATTTCAATAGATAACTCTCTCATATTTAGCATAGCATCAATTTTCCTAAGCCATGCTCCCCCCATGATAATTGGGAATTCCTTTACATCGTTCTTCACTTCAATTACCAAGAAGTTTGCTGGATAGGACCATCCACTAATAGTGATTACTACATTTTCTATCTGTCCTAAAGGACTAGTGACAAATTGATCTACAAGCTTCAACTTGATATTGCACTCCTTCAAAGGTAGTATATTCGATGTTTGATATATTTCATAAGAGATTAAATTTACCCCAGAACCTGAGTCTAATAGAGATTTACATAGTAGATTTCTAACTACTTGTAGATAAATCAAAGGAACTCCTAGATCAATTCTCTTCTTAGGGAGCAGCCCCACCTTTATTCAATCTATGACTATTTCTATGACCATGATAATATGAATGCTTATGTTTGAAGATGATGGAAGCTTGTTTTTGGTAAGATAATCTATTGTAGGAGAAGTTGGTCTTGATGAAGTCCTAATTTTATCAACATTTTCTGAACTTGTCCTCAAGAAAATGTGTTTCTTCATTTGGCCCTTAGTATTGCTAGTAAGATCCTCTATTTGTATGTTCATTACCCTTGTGACTTTCCTCTATTGTGGTTGTGATGGTAGCTCCCCTTGCATAGTAGGTGGTGGCACTAGTGGTAGAGGATTAGTTGGATGTTTGCTTGAAGCATCAATGGTTGGTGGATGCATGTGCGAGTTCAGATCTATTCTTGGCAGCATTGGTCTATGGTAGTCAAGTGGATAATATTGTGGAGTCTGAATAGCTACATTGGTTGGTAAGATTAGAAGCTAGACATAGTATCCATAAGGATCAAGTTGCCAATATGAAAACTACTAGCGAGGTGGTAGCATAGCCCACGATTATGGTTGTTGCCACTATTGATGATATTTCTTTTGTGGCTAAGGTAATGCTCCACTAGGATAATACATTGTTTGGAAGTTCTATCGATAATTACCTTAAGGATAAGATAACCTTTTGGGCATTTTTTATTTAATGAATCTAGGATTGAGTGTGTATGCCCCCATTTCTTATAGATGTGCCATGACTAGAAAACATCCCTTGAAATGTTCGTACTGAAACATAATGAAATCTTCCTCATCTATGGAGCTAGTGTTTGAATGTTCAACTATTGAAGCAACTTTTCCTTTTTGTCCAAAATATTTCTTCTTCCTCTTAGCTTTGCCTCTTCCAAAGGCTTTCTTTGTTCTGTTCCACAATTTTTAATGTATTTGTAAACTTCTCATCAACAAAATCCCACATTTTCTCTACCTTGGTTATGATATCATTTATAGATTTCTAGCTTGGTAGAGTCTTTTCTTGGATAGCTTGATCTAAGGTTTCTTCATCTTGTGTTTTGCAAACTAGCGCATCTTTCTTTCGGATTGATGGATCTCTATTATACTCTTCAGCTAATTCCCTTTTTCTTAACTCACCTTTTTCTTTTGCTACTTAATCAATTAGTCTTTTAATGTGATGGGTGGTCAATTTTGATAATATTCCTTAGGTGTATACCCCAAGGGTCTCTCTGGTCTATCTTTGTAGCCCATCTACAATGTGCTTGAGTTGTTCCCTTAGCAAAAATTTATGGTCTGGGCATCTATGTAATAGTGAATAATATCTACCCATTCCTACATCAAGGGTCTCATGATTTCCTTGCTTCCATCCCTAGATTTCTTTTCTAAAGTTTAACACCTATGAATAGGTTTGGTATTTTTTGTTAAAGAGTTTGAGCATGGTACACTAACGTCTAATGGATTTAGGCTCTAGTGACATGTACCAGCTTTCTACCTCCTTCACAAGTGTTCTAGGAAATAACTTCAACTTTTGTCAATCACCCTCAATGTTTTGTAGGACACATGCATCATGGAAAGCTTGAAGATGATGTTGTGGATCGACATTGTAGCCACCTTCAAATCTTGGCATATTGTTCATGCCTAGCCATTTGATTCAGCTATCCCTCACGTGCCTAGTTGGTATGTGGATAGCTTCTTGGATGTTTATCATGCTTTGGGTTGCCATAAGGGGTTCATCATCGTGGTTGGGTTTGTATGCTCTATTGTAGTGATGACCCCTTCTATGCTCTTACCTTTCTAAATCCTCTCTTTCATCCCCTTATCTCCTTCATTCATGTTCTTCATCTTCTATATCAAAGTGTCTTGAATATCAATCGTGATGACCATGAGTTTCCCTTTCTTCCCTATCATAGTTTTAGTACTTGTGTCATCTTTTTTCAAAGTCCTTTGACACTCGTGATGAGGTAGATGAGGTAGTAGGAGAACGAAGTCGACTTGTTCTCCTTTCATGACTCTTGTATGCTTCTTCATGTGATTTTATAGAAACCCTTGGCCTTGAGTCCTACTTATAACTTGAGTCGGTAGCCTTCCCCTTAGGTGTCTCTACTAGAGTAGAATGAATTTGGGCTTTGATCGGTTCCTCAAGTTTGATGATAGGAATTTTTGAAGGCTTCTCATGGTCTTTGTGGAGCTGTTTTGAAATAAATGCATTAACACCAAGATCTTTCAAGATAACAAAAGTGTTGGCATGCTTCCCTTTGTTTTGTACATGTTTGATCTCCATGGAAACACCCCTCCTCATCATCTTCTTTGTGGGTTCATAGAGTCTTATCATGTGCTTCGTCACATGATACACTTTCTAGATCTAGTCCAAATGCCTTCCCTTTAAGGTAGTTCAGAGCATGTTAACTGCTGCACATTCTGGAGGTAGGACTATTTTTCCTTACATGTTCCTCCATCTCATTTGATTATCTTGATGGACGATAGAAGTGAAGTCTGGATGGTAAGGATCAGTGTGAGCATAAGTGATCCTTGTTTTCATTGGTATCCCTCATTCTTCTTCATCAAGGATTTTGTCACTGCTTCTTCTTATCTACTTGATAGGTGATGGTTGATCTTTGTTTAAATCCATATTATATATTTTCTAGATGTTAGGTTTTAAGTGTGCTTTTCTTATGGTTGTAAGGTTTGACTTTGTGTTTTGAATACAATGAACTTTGAGAAATCAATTACTTAGCATACATTGACTTGTCCCTAGCAACAACACCAATGATGAGCAGTGGAGTAGTCCAACATCCAACCATACAAGATATGAGTGTTCATGCATAGCCTAGTTTAATTCCATAGATAAGGAAATGTAATTATGCTAGTAATTGGTTTAAGTGTGTAATTTTTTTCTTCCCACATGAGTTAGTAAAATCTATGTGTATGGTTTAACTCACAATGAGGTGTATGATATTTGATGTTGTGTGGGCCATTTTACTCCTAGTCAACATAAGGTAAAAGAAAGTGGTTTCTAAGTCTAAGTAAATAGTAAACAAATCTAGTATAGCCTAGAGCAATGGACATTCATTCCTGATTCTCCGTACATGTCTTGGACTCATGCAATCATTACTAGGATTACCAAGTATTCTGCTACTGAGTGAACTAAGCGATAATACTACTGGGTTACCAAACGATCACACTTAATGGTTGAAATTAGTCGTATACAGTTTTCTTAACAACAATAAAAGTAAGGTTCATGAAAAAGTAAATAGTAACTAAGAAAATAGTAATTAGTAAGCTAAGTGAAAATAGTAAACATTATGCTAAGTGAATAGTAAAGAAACTAAGTGGATGCTATAATGATGCAAAGTAATCTCGATATTTATTTTTAGTCATGAAATGTGTCCAAGTACATTCCACTCAAATGAAGACTCCATTTAATCACTTAACATCACACTATGGGCATACATTACTAAATGCTAAGTATTAAAATCAGGAAAACAAACTGACAGAATTTCGCTAAGTTGGAATGAAAATTGTTGTTGCTCCATGCGCCTAAGTGTCATATTTATAGGTCTACACATGTCTAGGATATCAAATGTTGGACATCATAGCTTGTGCCCTAATATCAAGGATTCAATATCGCAATTCTGATATCAAATGCTTGATATCATAGTTGATCAAAAATTGGATTTATCAAAACCCATGACCTAGAACCTCCAAATCAAGTGTCTTACCACTAGGCTAACACCTCATTATTTGACTTAAGATAAAAAATGGAAATACATTAGCATCCATGGAAATGAACACACGTGCAAGTTATATGGTCAAGAGATTAAAGATGAGCAATATATTTTTATTAATTATCTTTTGATCAAACATTTAAGACAAAATTATAATACTATAGCAAAAAGTACATATGATTTATTTTTATTATATCAAGGAGTGCTTATCTACTTTTGTTTCACTATTGTTGAATGTACATTTATTTTCTACAAATCAATGTATATATAATGTCTATAATCATGGTTGACCATTTTACATGATGGATATTTCTTTTATATGGTTCTATATTTTACAAGATAGTTTATTTTATATTATTACATCTAACATTACCGTATATATTTATAATAAATTCTCTAAATCTATTAGAACGAATCTACAATTAATCCTAGTTCATGGTTGGACATACGCACTTTTGACCGACATATTTTTTTTATATTTTTTATTGTTTGTGAACATAATAATATGACTTCACTTTCAATTTCAGTGATATAAAGAGATGAATGGAGTGGATAGATTCAAGAGTGAAAATTAATTAAAAAATCAGAAAAGCAATCACAAACGGGAAATTTACATCTGAACACTTCACACTCCTAACATATTGTTATGAAAAATTCCAATTTGAACATAGTATTAAACAAAAAAAATCATGCCATATGCTTTCAATAGCCTTAGCATGAGGAAAAATACTCCCTTGTAGAAGCTATCTCATGACCATTTGGTAGTGTTGGAATAAGCAGTTATTTTTGTGTATGAATGCAGCAACTAAGGGTTGGATGTGCTTTAAGAAGGCTTACACCAAGTTGAAATAATCCCTTAGGAAGCCTTACCATAAGTAGGAATTATGCTTTGAAAGTGAATTTTTGTAAAGAAATCACTATTCAGAATGTAATGATTACTTACAAAAGCCAAGCTTTAATCAAAAAGTTTACTTCTGCATGCCTACTATCACACCTTTGACATAATGTGACTCGCATGTGGTCACAGTCTGTAATATGCCAAGTTTTAGCAAAAAAAAAAATCACTTCTAGATGCCAGTAGGTAGACTTGCAACAAAATGCAACTTGCATCTGGTCATAATATTTCATTTACTCTTTATGTTGTATGTAATAAAGATGCTTCCAAAAGGCTTACATTGAGTTAAAATCAGTGTTCAGGATGGTGTTAGAGATATATGTAGCAGTGTTTAAGTTGTTAGATTGGGGTTGTAGTTGGCAAAGGAGTTGGAGTCAGTTAGTCGTCAAATAATCACTCAAAGAGTGGAACTTAAAAAATTTTAAATACCTATAAATGTAGTTAAATATACAAAAATTCACATTCATGTAACTGAAAACTGAAATTATATAATTTGTTTAAAATAAAAATTGGTTTAAACAAAACTCCACTCTAATAAGAAGTCTTCCTTTCACTACATAATTTTAATAAGTCTTTCTTTGCTTTAACTACATAATGTTAAGAAAATGATTTGGTTGCATTCCATGTACATGCAATACAAATCATAACTAAAAAGCATGTATTAGAATTAATGTTGTAATGGCAAGCAACATTAAAACATAGAATCTACTTCGAAATTTCAATTAACATTGTTGTGAGAAGTGGAGAAGCAACAGTAAAAAAAAATTTTAAAAAAAAGTAAGACTAAGGCTTAACATATCATTTCAATTTAGAAAATCTAGAGTAATGTTACCAGCCACCTAAAATGAAAGAATAGCATTTTATTGATTATCAATGTGCTAACATTCAAAGTCCTAATTAGTATTTGTTTAAGAAATATGGAAGTGAACATGACTGTTGTCTTAGCACAATTTTACAGTAGGAAAGCTCATAGATACAATTCATGGCAATGGCTAAGACTAATCAACTAGAACAAAAACTTAATAAAGCTACCTAGGTTTTAAAATTTTGAAGAAACATATCTAGTGAAATAAATTCTTAGGAATACTAGTTTGAATATATTGTTATTGGTTTTGAGTTTTAAATGCATTTTTGTCCTACTATTGTAGGTTTTTCTATTGAAGTTTATGAATAGTTGAATGCATCCATGTTCAAGATTTCAAAATTATTAAAATAAAAACATAAGAGTGTGCATTATTTAGCTTTAACACTTTTTTTACTTTGGTGTTGTAATTATATTTTTATCCAAGAATTGGGATCTAACAAAACCATGGATTGGAGCAAAACTAAGAGTCCCTACCAAATTCGTAACTGGAGACCAAGATGTGTTATACAATACACCAGGAGAGAAGCGTTACATAATACATACTAGATGATGGTTTAAGTACTTTTATTCTAGACCTTAAAATAGTTATTATTGAAGGGGTTGCTCATTTCATCCAGCAAGAAAGGTCAATGGAAATATTAGAGAATTTGCTTAATTTTTTTGAAAAATTTCAATATTGTAAATCATCTAATATAAACTAGTGAATATCATATATAAAACTTTATGATAACATATGTACTTAGTTTGTCATGAGTTTTACAAAGCTATTATTATTATAAGATGTGGGTGTACAACATCATAGGAGACATAAAAAGTTTGTACATAAAAAAGTTCTCAAACTCTCCCTAATCTCCAACTCATGCTCATTCTCTTGCTACTCTTGCAAATTAATATTCTTTTATTATAAGGATTCATTGCAACTCATAACAAGATTATGATAAAGAAAAAGTTATTGTGAACTTGCAATAAGCAAAATTCCAATGATTCAATTGTTGGGGATTCACACATAACTCATGAACAAGTATCATAACCAACAAAACCTTACAATGACACATTGATTAGTGTTGGAGAAATTCAACATCAAACCACACAAGTCATAGGCATTCACGCATGACTAGATTATAATCCATGGACAAGGTAATGTTAATATGCCAGCAATTGGTTTAAGTTCAATAATGTTATCTTCCCACATGGAGCTAGTGAAGTCTATGAATATGGTTTAGCTCATAATGAGGTATATGATATCTGATGTTGATAGGATATCGTTACTCCTAGCAAACATAATGGAAATGGAAATGGTTTCTAAATCTTAGTAAAATATGTAAATAGATCTATTCTAGTCTATGGTGATGAGCATCCATTCCTGATCTTCCATACACACCTTGGGCTTTGTGTAAATACTACTAGAATACCAAGTGTACCACATCTAGGTGTACCAAGTGATAGCACTACTAGGTTACCAAGAAATTAAAGTTAAGTGCTCAAGATTAGTCATACTCATTCTGCTTAATAACAATAGTAATAGTAAAGTGCATGGAATAGTAAAATATTAACTAGGAAAATAGTAAACATTATGAAAATTCAAAATAGTGAACTAGGAGAATGCTACAACAGTGAGAAATAACTTGATCTTTATTTCTGGTCACACTTGTGCCCATGTACAAGATTTTTGAACAAAGATGCAATGCACTAAGTCACACTACATTGTGGGCATTCACACTTCTAAGTGCTAGATTACAAAAACAAAGTAAAAGAATTTTGTTACTATGGAATGAAAACTTATGTGGATTTTTTCACCTAAGTGTTGTATTTATAGGTTGCACACATCTCATGATATCATATGTATGATGATGTAGCATGTGCTACGATATTAAATAAATGACATCATAGATATGATATCGTAGTTACAATTTCATTGGTCAAGAAAAATTGACTTTAGCATACCCCCATGATTTACTGGAAACTTGTCCTCGAGTTAAAAAAAATGAGGATAGAGTCCCTTACAAAATTGGAAGATAGATTCAACTATATATGACTAACTAACTATATACATGACACTAAATGTCACAATGGTGTTTTACAAAAACTTAGACATAGTTATAACATGAAAAATTGGACCAAAACAAAACAAGTTAATGAATTTTGATGTAGCCTAAGTAGTACCTAGTGGTGGTGGCTCCTGCATTGATTGCTTTACCGTATCATTAGGAATTTGAAATTTGTATCTCTTAAGTAGTGCTTGAAGTTTCTCTTCCTCCATTCTAGGTTCATGTACTATCTATGCTAATTGAGTAATGTGTGATGAAGCTGGTACATCCCATGAACATGGTAGTTGCTAAAACATTTGATCTTCTTTCACATATCATGCTATGAACTATCTTCTTTCATCTTCAAATGTCATGGCCTTAGTTATCAATTCATAATAGTTAGAAATTCTGTTGGCTAGGTTCACTGTAACATCTTTTTGCCCTTGGTAGCTAAACTTAACTATTTCTAATTTATATTTTTTCACATGTAGCTTCTATAGGGCTTTCTTTCTATCTTTAAACTCCTTCTCGTACAATGTGTACATGGCCACTACTTGTTGTTCAAGCTCATTTTTGGGCCTTCCTACTATCAACATGGCTAAGTAAGAAAAACAAAGGTTATCTAACCCCATGTATTATATCAAATCTTCTATTTTTAGGTCTTTATTTCTAATCTCTACTTAGTGGACATGGACCATGCTATCCAAAATGGACTACGAATTTGGATTTTATGCTGAAATGGAATTGATTTGGGCCTTCACCATCTAGATTTCCTTCTCATTGATCTATTTGTACATGCCCACTTGATCATAGAAGTGTTCTTTGAGCCTTTCATGCCTCTTTGCCTCATTTTGCCATGTGCTTATTTCAATAGCTGATTTTTATCGAATGGCACATACCTTCTCCATTGAGAGGGTTCTATTCTCTTTTGTAAGGTGACTCATATCCTAGTTAATCCTCATTAGTTATTTTCTTAACTAATGGATGCTCTCTTCAAGAATTTTTTTCTACTTTTTAACATTAGTTAACTTGGCAGTGTTTGCAATGAGTTGCTTGTTTTCTTCTTGCAATGCAGTGAGTGCCTTAGCATATGCATATGTCTATGCTTCTGCAACTAAGGCATTTCAAATCACTTTCTCCTTTTCTTCTTCCATTTTCTTATTATGCTCTATTAGGTGATTGATCTATTATGTTTTGAACTACTTTAGCTACTTAGGTGCAGCATATTATGTTGGATCTCTGTGTTTGACTCTCAAGGTCGTGAGCTCTTACTGTAATCTACAAATTTCATTTTTCACATTCTTTGTCTTAGTTTCTGCCATAACTAGATTACCCTTGGTTGCTATGAGCTTTGATTGCACTACAATGATGTCACTTGGGATGTCAAAAATATTTTGCATGACTTGTACCATTTGCAACAATTTATTAAGAACATCCTTATGTTCTGTAGGATTCATTGAGGTACCACCTAACATTTGAGCATCTCTGGCTCTAGAAAGATCAACTGGTAGCACAATAGGTATGATGAATGATTCTTTTATGTGATCCATGATCACTTATGTGGATTCTACTACATTTTAGTGCTACATAGCCATAATCATGGCTCATTCTCCAATTTCTAGCACCACTTGTAACAATGCAACATTTCCAAAAATCTATTGTAACCATTGGTCCTCTTCTCTTGACTACAATGAAATTTATCCACTAGCAAGATCTATGGAAATTATGGATTGGATGGCATTGTTGATGACTTTATCCTCACATGTACCCCACTTGATGGTCTCTGCAATTTGTTGCAGATGATTCTTTGATGGCTTGTAATCTTGTAGCCATGGTGGTGGAACCTGCTACTATTGTTACTCTTGCTACTGTTGTTGCTCTTGCTACTAACCATTGGGTTCTGCTTGTTGTTTTTGCATAGTAGTTTGAGTTATTTCCATAGCATTTGTTTGTTTCTCACCTAGTTCTTCTTTGGTGGTATCAACTTAAACATTTCAGCATAGAAAGCATTCTAAGCTTTCCTAAGGATGTCATTAGTGTATCCTAGGATTCTAGCACATCTACATATCTTCCTAATGGGACAAGGGAATGGAAGTATCAACTTCCTTGCCTTCTTTTCTTCAAACCATTTCTGGATCTCTAGGAAATAGAGGTGTACAATGTTTTCATTAAATTTCCCATTAAAATCGTAGTTTCTCTAGCTGCATATGTTAATATTCTATTCAATCTTTTTATGGAAAATAGGTGATATGTGACAATTCTAATGTAAATTCTCTCTTGAAGAGTTAGCTCATCATCATCATTATCATCTTTGCCATATGCTCTTTCTAACCATAGTTTTCTTATATCTATATTTGATCTAGTATAAAGATGTGCTACTTTTGCCCCTTCATTAGGCACATTAAGGGCTTCAACTATCATCTTTATAGAATAGGATCTTGAGACTCCCCCGATGTTAACTATTGCATCTTTCCCTTTGTTATGATAGAATTGATATGTCTTTCACAAATACCATTCCTCATTGTGTGTGAGTGTAGGCCATTATGGTGACACTTGGAGTTGTTTCTTCACCATTTCCAAAGAAAATTCTAGGATTGCACCAAAGTTGAGCTATAGAATCACTGTGAACATGATCATTTTCTCTTGGATGGCTTGGAGGAAATGTGATGACAACGCGAGGTGCTGTCCTTGTATTGGTTCTTGTGGATCTTTTGCCTCTACCTAGGAAAAGTATCCTATAGTAGGAGTCTCTTGATAAAGACTAAAGGATTGAGCCTCCTACTCCACATGTTTTACTTGTGCGGTCTATTTCCCCATTTAGCCTTTCCCATGGCCTCTTGGCATTTTGCTTAATGGTTGTGAATGTCCTCCTATTCTCCTCTTTTTTGGGATCATCTACAATCACCAAGGATTTGGAAATTATTAAAATGTTTACTCCAATTCTTGATAACTCTTTCCTTACTCGTACCCTTTACTAGATCAAGTTCTAGCTTGTTATGATTGTAGAGTTAGAAAAATTTCCAAAAAGGAATCCCTTATATGTTAGTTTCCTTATAACCCTTTACATTTATGCATTTTTCTGTTATTTATGGCTTATAAGAGTTGGTATGGTTCATTAAAAGGATTATTTAACTATTTATGACTCTAGTGTAATTGATTTTTATTAAAAAAATTTCATTTTCCCTTTCATAATTACCCTTATAATCCCTTCCAAGCATTAGAAAATTCTAACTCAAGTTTTAGCAATATCATGCTAAGCATCCCCCTCCCCCCCAAGACTACATTGAGAGCTCTGTGATCAAAAAGGTTCAAAAATCTAGAAAATTAGAGATATGAGGGTGAATTTATGAGTGTTAGAAGCTAGGATTTTAGAGCTCTATTTGAAAGAAAAAATGGCAAAAACTCTCTCCTGTAAAAAATGAAAAATGAAAAATTTCACTAACTCTTTGCACTATATATACTTTTTTTTATGCACAATATCATAGATCCAATATTAGAGATATGATATCAAGTGATCTAATATCCTAGCTATGATATCATACTAGAAAATTTCAAGCTTGTGTTGATTTGTCTTAAGAAAATGAGTCAGTTGGAATGTTTAGAAGATATGAAACATGTCTACACAGTCTTGGGCTATGAATGATGGATATTTTTCAAGAAGCTGGCATAGAAAGTGCATAAAGAAGGAATCTTGGGCTATCAAAGTTCATTAAGTGTCTTGGATGGATAAGAGATGGGTGTGAATTCTTAGTGTATGAATGGATGTATTGAATTGGTAAGGGAAGTTTTTATTAACATTTATTATTTTTGGAAGGCTCAAGATGATGTGGAATCACTTTCTAGGTATAAGATACAACAATTATACAAGTGGGTCCTCCCCAAAGTAAGCTCCAACCCATAATGCCCTTGTATAATCATACCTAAAAGTGTCCTTAGGTACTCAAGGAGTTGAATGTAACACATATCTATTTAGTAAAACACACATGTTAGTAGCACTAGGTTGGAAAAATTACACTATGTTATACAAACCATAAGTTATGATTTAGCATACAATGTGGTAGAATGGATTATAAAAAGGATTACTGAAATCGGGACATGAGATGTCTTACCATAGGCATAATGAATTATTGTGTTTTGTTAGTGGTTAAAGTAATAATTAGGATTTCTATTCAAGCTCCAAACTAAGTCTAGATCATTGTCCAGTGACATCGCATTATTTCATCTTTCAAATTCACAACTATAAGACTATCATAATTGTAAGGAGTAGCATCACTTGGTGTTTTTTCCAAAGGAGGAGTTTAGTCATTACACGTTATTATTATTTTTTTTGACATTTTTGAGGAACTTTCTACCTTCAAGCATGGGTAACATGTCTTTCCAATGGAATCCCTGAAAGTTTATTTTGTTAATGAATTTTATTGTTATCTGTGTTAGCCTTACTAAAGGACTACCTTTAGGCATGGGTAACATGTCTTTCTAGTAACATGGTAAGGTAGCACTTATTGTACTTATACTCCCATTTTTTGTTAGATCTACAAGGATATAGTTACGAACTTGGCAATATGATAGAACATACAGTAGTGATCCAAGAGATTCCACAAATCCCCTTGATGTCACACCTTCACATTCCCACTGGGTTCTTTACTTTTCTATCCAAACATAATGATCACAAGCTTATCCGTAGTTTTATGGCCATGGTAAGAACCTCTTATTATTGGAATGGATGGATGGATATTGTGGTCTTATTATACAAACAATTAGTTCCTTATGACTTGATAACATAGAGAAATCTTCACCTTATTTACAAACACATCTTGCCTTATTTAGTGGGTTTTATTGAAAATTATATACAAGTAAAATGAGAATAAAACATGAAAAATTAGAAAAGATATCAAAAATTAGAAAAATAAAAAAAATGAAAAATTATTAAAGAATTAAAAAATATCAAAGAATAGTAAAAAGTTAAGAAATGAAAAGTATAAGAGAATGAAAGATATCAAAGAATGTGAAAATTGGTAAGAAATATGAAAAAGTATAAAAAGAAATGATAAATCAAAAAGAATTGTGAGATTAAAAATTGGAAAACACTTATTAATTCCTATGATAAGGCATCTCCCCCATGACTGAACTCATGGGCAAGGATTCCAAAAATGTATCCTAGTTCCCCTAGATCATATACTTGAGGCTTCGTACTTATCATCTTTAGTGATTTAATTTTTCAATCATCATCCCATGTAATCTTAATGGTAATTGAATTTTGATCATCTAAGTCCTTATTTCCTCTTTCTATTAGTGTATGATTATGATTTAGTGTTTTCATTTGTGAGCTCTCAGTTGGAGTCATTTTGGTAGAACAAGAGTTACTAAGTAGATTAGATTGTTCCATGCATGTTTTATATGATTTTGGACTCTCAATCTTTGGCCACTAGATGTCATTTGGTGTAGTGGCCCCTACTCTCTCTTGTGCACACCCTTGCTTTTCACATTTTTTGTGGATTGGTGTAATGACTATGTTGATATTTTGAATGTTTGGTTCACCATTTCACCCTTATTTGTCAGTAGAAATGCATGGAATTCATTGTGTATGTATGGCTCCATGCATTTCTTCCTTAGAAATCTCCACAAATAAATCTCTCATGCGTAACTTAGCATTAATTATGCTAAGACATACTCTCCTTATAATGATAGGAAACTCCATGTCCTTATTTTTCACATTGATTACAAGAAATTCTACTAGATAAGATCACCCATTGATGGTGGTCACCACATCCTCTATCTTTTCCAAAGGAATGGTGATAGATTCATCTGCAAGCTTCAACCTTATATTGCACTTCTTTAAGGGTCGTAGGTTCCATGTTTGACATGTTTCATGAGAGATCAAATTTACCCTAGAACCTAAGTCTAGTAGAGCTTTTCATGGTAAGTTTTTAGCTACATGTAAATAAATCAAAGGAATTTTTGGATTGATTCATTTCTAAGGGATGTTCCTACCTTGATTGAATCTAACACTATTTCTGTTAGCATGATAGTCTACATGTTTGTATTTGACAATGGTGAAAGCTTGTCATTTCCAAAAGGATCTTTTATACAAGAATCTTGTTTTAATGAGTTTCCAACTCTACCAACATTTTTTGAACTTGTCCTAAAGAAAGGTCATTTCTTGTATTGGTCCTTAGTGTTGCTAGTAAGATCCTCTATCTATATACTTATCACTTTTTCAACTTTTCTTTGTTACAGTTATGATGGCAATTCCCCTTGCATAGTGGGTTGTGGCATTGATGGAAAAAAATTAGAAGTTTGATTTGATGAATTAGCTACTTGCGGATGCATGAATGACTTTGAATCTATCCTTGGTGGTGGTGGTTAGTGATATTCAACTAGATAATATTTTGGAGCTTGAATGGTTGCATTTTCTAGAGAGATTGGATGTTGAACATAGTATCCATATGGGTTTGGTTGCTGATATGACTATTGTTGGCATGGTAGTGACATGGCCCATGATTGGAGTTGTTGCCACTATTGATAGTACTACTCTTGTGGCTATCAGTAGGCTCCACTAGGATAGTACGTGGGTTGGAAGTTTTACCTATAGTTACCTTAAGGGTAATATAGCCTTTTGGGCATCTGTTGCTTGACATCTCTGGGGTTAAGTGCATATGCCCCCATCTTTTGTAAGTGTGCCATTACTAAACAACATCCTTTGGAATGTTCATATTGGCATATGGTACATCCTTCCTCATCTTCAAAGCTTGTGTCTGAACACTTAGCCACTAGGGCTACTTTGCTCTTTCATCCAAAATATTTTTTCTTCTTCTTGTCCTTGCCTTTGCCAAAGGCTTGATCTATTCTTTTTTTTTCCATAATCTTCAAAGCTATTGCAAGTTTTTCATCAACTGAGTCCCACATTTTCTCTACCTTTGTTGCTATGTCAATTATAGATTTCTGAATTGGTAGAGTCTTCTTCTAAATTACCTAGGCATAACCCATCAAAAATGTGCCTTAGTTGTTCCCATTAAGAGAATCCATGTCCTAGGCATCTATGCAATAGTGAATAATACCTACACAGTGTCGAATCAAGGGAATCATGGATCCCTTGCTTCCATTCTTGGATTTGTTTATGTAAATTGGACACTCATGAATAAGTATGAAATTTGTCATTAAAGAGCTCTAGCATTGTCCTCCATCTTTTGATTAATTCTAATTCAAGTGATTTGTACCAGATCTTAGCTTCCTTCACAAATGTCCATGGGAACAACTTTAATTTCTACTAATCACTTTCAATATTTTGTAGGGCGTAGCCATCATGGAATGCTTAAAGGTGGTGTTTATGATTAGCATGATAACCACCCTTAAATCTAGGCATGTTATTCATATTTAGCCATTTGATACAGCTATCCCTAGCCTACCTCCTTTGCTACTCATGTCATTCTCAATCTTCTCTCCTATCCCTACATCTTCTTCATTCATGTTAAGCCCCAAAAATTGGTTTACTTTTTAATAAGTATTTTGTTAACAACATGCATTTTAATTGATTTTATATTATTGATTAGTGTTAAATTAGTATTTATTGTATTTTAGTTTAAGTGACGAGTATTAGTATTAGTNATATAATATATTATATATATTATATAAATGTTATAAATATATATATTATAGCTTCGAATTAGGGTTATAGGCACTAGTGACACTGATAGCATCAGCGACCATGACGAGCAATGGTAGGGCTAGTGCAGCAGTAGCAGCCAAGATAGCAATAGAGCATAGCACATCCAAGTTTTTGCAGGTAATGGAATGTGAGGGTTTGGCAACAATGAGTGCATGAGACAACAAGCCACATAGTGAAGGTAATAGCAATAGGGGAAGCAGAACGTGCGACAAAGGTAGTAGCAATTAGGGATGGTAGGATGCACGACTACAACATGATGGCAAAGACAATAGCAAGGAATAGCGTGAGTAGCAAAAATGGTAGCACGACTACAGCAAGGTGATGGTAGGTGATGATGATGGTAGGCAAGCACACAGTAAGGGTTTCACTATTCTAGCAAAACAATGGTAGCTATAGGATGCACCAAGGGTTTCATTATTTTAGGGCAACTGCAAGACATGGTAAGGACAGTTGGCAGTAGTGGGTTATTCCCTGTTGTTACATTTTAGGATGCCTCTTTCACCATTTTCATCGGAGTCCATGATCCTAGGATGCCAAACTTGGCATTTTTACTAATTTAAATAGATTTATGTTATCTACCTATTATTAAAATAATTATTTTAAACATTGATAACGTATAAATAAGATTTCAACTTAGGGCATCTGGTGTGCAACCCAGGGTGTGAAACCCAATGAGCACCAAAGGTATGCACCCATGATTGATACCTAAACAAACCCATGTCAAGTTGAAGTTTAAATCCCCTTGAAGAATTATTATGTGAGGATTCATTAATCTTTGTGGCAACTAAAGACCATTAGAGTCCACTTTCAGGCTATCAAGGTGGTTGCACTATGGAAACAACAAGGCAGAATCACAAGATTAGGTGAAGTCTCCCTTGTAATTCTCATCATCATTTATGCTTGTAACTTTGACTTCAATTTGGTTTAATTATAAATCTTTATTCTTGAACTTGTGATTAGAAGTTAGGATGAAATTTTATGATTTTACTTATGAGTGACAATCATAAATGTGGAATTTGTTTGGATTCAATTTTGATCATTTATTGTCTTGATGATTTCTTTGATTTTTGAGCCATTCCTCCATGGGATACAGCTCATAGGTTAGTCATAGACGAGGTGACAATCTCTATAATAAAAGAAAGAAAAATAAATTTTAAAGGTATCCAACATCAAATTTTTCTTGGCTCATTAGTTCATAATCTTCAGCTTCCTCATTAGAATGCCTCGAGCTATAATCATGATGATCATGAGTCCTTCTCTTCCCTCTGTCATGGTCTTGGTGCCTTAGCCTCATCCTATTAGAGTCCACCGATGATTGTAAGGATGAGGATGAGGCAATTGGAGAATGGTGCTAGCTTGTCCTTCTTTCATGATTCTAGTATTGTTCTCTAGAGGATCCAGCAGAAACTCTTAGTCCTGAGTCTTGCTTATACTTTGAATCGGTTGCCTCCCTCTAAGGTATCTCTACTAGGATGAAATGTAGTTTAACTTTGACAAGTTCCTTTAATCAAATGATAGGTGTTTGTGAATGGACTTCATGATTTTGGTAGAGTTGCTCAATGATGAATGCATCAGCATCAAGCTCTTCTAAGACAATGGAAGAGTTGACTTTCTCCCCTTTATCATGGACATGTTTAATCTCCATGGTAGCATCTCTCTTGACTTGCTCCTTAGTGGACTAATAGGATTGTGTCATGTGTTTGGTCACATGATACCATCAAGTGCTCTACTTAAATTCATGCCCATTAGAGCTATTTGAAGCATGATGGATGCTGAGCACTCTAAAGGTAGAATAATGTTACCTTGAAGATCTCTTTATCTTAGTTGCCTGTATTGATGAAAGATGAAAGTAAAATCAAGATAATAAGGATCATGATGAACATATGAGATCCTTGCTTTCATTGACATACTCCATTCTTCTTCATCACTAATTCTGTCATTGCCCCTTTTCTCTCTTTAGCAAGCAATGATGTATCTTTGTTTGAAGCCATGTTGTGGTTTAAGATGTTTGGTTAAGTATGCTTACTTTTAGAGTTATTAGAAGATTATGAATTCTAACATTGGGTTCTTGATACAACAAACTTTATGAAATCAATTACTCATCATACATTGACATGTCCCTAATACTGGCACCAATGATGAGTGGTGGAGCAATCCAACACTCATCCATACAAGTCATACATGTTTACATGCAACCAAATCATACTCCATGGATGAGGCAATGCTAATATGCTACTCATAGTGAACATGATAAAATAAAAATAGCTTCTAAGTCTAACAAAAAATGAATCTATTCTATCCTATGGCTATGGATATTTGTTCTTGATTTTCCATACATGTCCTAGACTTCTATAATCATTACTGGGATTATCATCAAGTACTTCGCTACTTGGAGAGCTAAGCAATAATACTACTGGGTTACCAAACAATCATACTTTATGCTTAAAATCAATCATATCCATTCTACATACTAACAATAGTAAAAGTAAGATGCATGGAATAGTAAAACATTAACTAGAAAAGCAGTAATTAGTAGTCTAAGAAAAAATGGAAAACATTATTCTAAGTAAAGTACCAAACTAGGAGAATGCTGCAATAGTATGAAATAGCCTGATATTTATTGTTAGTCACACTTGCACCCAAGTACAAGATGTTTGAATAAAGATTCCATTCACTAAGTCACACTATAGTGTAGGCATTTACATTTCTAAGTACTTAAGACTAAATCCATGAAATAAAACTGATAGAGTTTAGCTATTATCGAATGAAATCTATTATAGATCTATGCACCTAAGTGTTGTATTTATAATCCAGCACACATCCTATGATATTGCATATACGATAATGTAGCTTGTGCTATGATATCAAATCTATAATATCGTAATTATGATATCATTGCATTTTAAAATTTGACTTTCTTCTACCCCCACAATTGACTAAAAATTTACCCTTGAGTTAAAAAAAATGAGGATAGAGTCACTTACAAAATTGGAAGGTAGATTTACATGATTGACTTAACTATATATATATGACACTACATGTCATAGTGTTGTTTTAC
This sequence comes from Gnetum montanum, assembly GCA_015680685.1. Lineage (NCBI taxonomy): Eukaryota > Viridiplantae > Streptophyta > Gnetopsida > Gnetales > Gnetaceae > Gnetum > Gnetum montanum. The sequence continues at coordinate 245,183 of MNCI01006707.1, read as the reverse complement.
AAAAATTAATACAATACATGGTAAGACAAACTTTAACAAAAACAAAACTTCATGAAACCTAATGTAGACTATGTAGTGCTTGGTGATGGTGGCTCCTCCATTAGTTGCTTCCACTTGTCATCAAGCTTTTGAAGTTTGTATCTATTTAGGAGCACCTAAAGTTTCTCCTGCTTCATTCTAGGATCATGCACCATCAATGCTTGTTGTGCAATGTGTGATGAAGTTGGTACATGCCATGGACATGGAAGCTACAGGAACATCTAATTTGCTTTGATGTACCATGCCACAAACCGCCTCCTCTCTTCTTCAGATACTATGGCCATCTTGTGCAACTCCTGATAATCAAACATTCTTTTGGCCAGGTTAGCTACAACATCTTTCTACCCTTGGTAGCTAGCCTTAACTACTTCTAATTCAAAGTTTGCCACTTCAAGCTTCTATAGAGCATCTTTACGATTTGAAAACTCCTTTTCATACAATGCATATGTGGTTGCTACTTTCTATTTAATATCATTTTTGGGCCTACCTACTATCAACATGGCCAAGTTAGCATAATGAAGGTTAGCTAACCCCATGCATTCTTTCAGATCTTCTATATGTGAGTCTTTATTTTTTATCTCCGCTTAGTGGACATGAGCATAACTATCCAAGATGGATTGCTAGTCTAGATTCTATGTTGATATGGAATTAATTTGGGCTTTCATGATCTATATTTCATTCTCATTCTCTGTTTGTACATGCCCACCTAATCATGAAAATGTTCTTTGAGCCTCTCGTGATTCTTTGCTTCATTCTACCACACACTTATTTCAATAATTAATTTTTGTCTGATTATGTGTACCTTCTCCATTTAGAGGATTTTTTTCTCTTACTAATTGGCTCATATCTTGGTTGACTCTTATCAATTATTCTCTCAACTAATGGATGCTCTCCTCAAGCATGTTCTTCGGCTTCTCTACATTAGTTAACTTGGTGTTGTCTACAGTGAGTTGCTTATTTTCTTCCTATACCATAGTGAGTGTCTTATTATATGCATATGTTTATACTTCTACTACTAAGGCATTCAACATCACTTTCTCCTTTTCATTCTCCCTCTACTTATTTTGCTTTATCAAGAGATTGATTTGTTTTGTTCTAAACTGCTCTAGCTAGCTAGGCACAACATATTGTGTAGGATCTTTATGTTTAACCCTTAGGATTGTGAGCTCTTCCTGTAGTTTGAAAATTTCATTTTCTACATGCTCTACCCTAGTTTCTACCATGACCAACTTACCCTTAGTTGTTATTAGTTCTAACTACACTATAATGACATCACTTGGGATGTCAAAAATAGTTGTCATGATTTGCCCAGTGTATAGCAGTTAATCTAGCACATCTTCATGATTAGTAGGAGTCATCAAGGTACCAACTAGCATTTGAGCATTGCTAGCTCTAGTTAGATCTATTGGTGGCACAACATGTACATTAAATGATTCTTTGATGTGATCTGTAATTACTTTTGCTACTCCTACTACATCCTGGTGCTACATAAGCATGATTGTGGTTATTTCTGAGGTTTCAAGCACCACTTGGAATGATGCATTGTTCCCAAAAATCTATTATGACCATCAATCCTCTCCTCTTGATTGCAATGATATTTTTCTACTCTCAAGATTTGTGGAAAAAGTTGGCTGAATGGCACTATTAATGACTCTATACAGGTTGCCTCCTCACGCAGTTCCCAACTAATGGTCTCTACGATTTGTTGCAAATGACTCATGGATGGCCTATAACCCTATGATGGTGATGGTGAAACTTATTGTTACTACTGTTGCTCTTGTTGTTGGCCATAGTGTTCCATTTTTTGTTGTTATATAGTGGTTTTTGTTGTTTCCTCAGCATCTGTTTGTTCCTCCACCTGATCCTTCTTTGGCGGTGTTGCTTTGAGCATCTTAGCATAGAAATAATTTTGATCCTTCCTAAGGACATCATTGATGTACCTCAAGATTTCAACACATTTTCATAGCTTCTTGATGAGGCAAGGGAATGGAAGTATTAGCTTCCATGCCTTCTTTTCTTCAAACCATCTTTGGATCTCCATGAAGTATAGTTGTGCAAGGTTTGCGTTATACTTCCCCATTAGGATCACACTTCCTTTGGTTGCATACGTGGATAGTCTATTTAATCTTTTTATGGGAAATAGGTAATATGTGTTGATTTTGAAATAAATTCTCTCTTTAAGAGGTAACTCATTATACTCTTTAACTTCTTTTTCATATGTCCTTTGCAACCATAGTTTTTTGGTGTCTATATCTATTCTAGTGGGAAAATGTGCTACTTTTGCCCCTTTATTGGGTATGTTTAGGGCTACAACTATTACCTTAATTGAATATGAAACTAAAAATTCCTCAATGTTCATTGTAGCATCTTCTTCTTTGTTATGCCAAAATTGATAGGTCTTCCCTAAATAACATTCTTCGCTATTTGAAAGTATGGGTTATAATGGTAACACTTGAAGTTGCATCTTAACTGCTTGTAGACCAAATTCTACAAATGAGCCAAAGTTCAGCTCCATGATTACTATAGTCAAGAGCATATTTTCTTGGATGATCTGGAGACATTCCTGTGACAATGTGAGGTGTATCCTTATGCTTGTGCTTCTTCTGCCTTCCCCTAGACCAAATGTTTAGTAGCAAGAGTTTCCTAATGGATGCTAAAAGATTAAGCCTCCTACTCTGCATGTTTTGCTTGTGAATCTTGTTCTCATGTTTGGCCTCTTCCATGACCTCTTGATCTTTTGCTCGCTGACTATAAAGGTCATCTTGTTGCTCCTCTCTTCAGGGCCATCTCTAATCATCAAGGATTTAGAAATTATTAAAATGTTACTCCAATTTTTGATAACTCCTTTCCTTTCTCATAACTTTAATTAGATCAAGTTCTTAGTTTATTATGATAGTAGAGTTAGAAAAATTTTCAAAAAAAACCCCCATGGGTGTTAGTTTCCTTAGAACCCTTTACATTTGTCCATTTTTCCATTGTTCATAGCTAATAATGGTTGGTATGATTCATTAAGAGGATTATTTAAGTGTTTCTAGCATTAATGTGATTGATATTTGTTAAAATTTTTTAATTTTTCCATCATACTTACCCTTATAATATCCTTTGGATGTTAGAAAATTCTGACTCAAATTGTAGCAATATAACGCTAATATCCTATGGGTGTTAGAAAATTATAACTCAAACTGTAATAATATCATGGTAGGCATCCCCCAACCCCTATGACTAAGTTGAGAACTCTAAGATCAACAAGGTTTAAGAATCACGGAAATTGAAGCTACGAGTGTGGAGTTATGGGTGTTGGAAGTTGGGAAGTTAGAGCTTAGAATTAAGAAAAAAAATGGCAAAAACTCTTCCCTCTTCAATAGCTAGAAAATGAAAAGTTCTTTAAGTCCCTCACATATATATAGCTTTTGTATGCTATGATATCAAAGAGGCAAAATTTTCAAATTTTTTGTTGATATTTCATGAATAAAAGTGAGTCATTTTAAATATTTGGAAGATATAAACTGTGTCTAGAGGATCTCAGCCTACGAATGATGCATATTTTTTAAAGATTTGGCATAGAAAATGTAGACAGAAGGAATCTCAAGTGAGGAAAACTCATTAAGTGTTGATAAGATGGATAATATGGGTAATGAATTTGTGTTGTATGAATGAATATATTGAATGATAAGGGACATTTTTATTGATATTTATTGTTGTTGGAAGGCTCAAGATGATGTGGAATCACTTGGTAGGTATAAGAGAAAACAATTATATAAGTGGGTCCTCCCCAAAGCAGGCTTCAGTCCTTAATGCCCTTGTATAACCACACTTAAATGTTTCCCTAGGCACTTAAGGACTTGAATGTAATGCATACCTGTTTAGCAAAACACATATGTTAGTATCATCAAGTTGGGAAATTTACACTATGTTGTATAAAACCACAAGTTATGATTATTTATATAGTGAGATGGGATGCACTTAGAAGGGATTGTAGAAATTGAAATATGAGGTGTCTTACCATAGGCATAACAAATTCTTCTATTTTATTGGTGGTTAAAGTAATCATTAGCCTTTTTGTCCAAGATTCACACCAAATCCAAACCACATTCTAGTGACATTGCATTATTTTATCTATTGGAATTACGATTGTAGGACTATCACTATTGCAAGGAGTATCATCACTTGGTGTATTGTCCAAGGGAGGAGTTTATTCATTGCATTTCTATTTTTTAGATTCTTGAGAAGCTACCTACCTTCAAGCATGGGTAACATGTCTTTCTTGTGGGACCCCTAGAAATTTATTCTATGCATGGACTTTATTTTTAACTATGTCAACCTTACCAAAGGACTACCTTCAAGCATGGATAACATGTCTTTCCAATGACATGATAAGGTAGCACTTATTTACTCTTACTTCCATGTTTTGGTAGATCTACAAGGATATAATACAACCTAAGCAACAAGATAAAACTAACAAAAGTAATCCAAGAGAGTCCACAAATCCCCTTGATGTCACACACATTACATTCCCACTTGGTTCTTCACTTTTTGGTCTAGGCATAATGATCACAAGTTTATTCTTAGTTTTATGATGGAAATAATATCATTATGGCCATGATAAAAACCTCTTATTAATGGAATGAATGGATGAATGTTTTGATCTCACTATTCAAATAATCAGTTCCTTATGGCTTGATAACATAGAAAAATGTTCATCTTATTAGACTAAATCTTACATTATTCTTAATGTGTTTTATTAACAATCAAAATTATTTACAAAGGATATGAAAAAGATGAGAAAGATAGTAGAGATGGAAAAATATGTAAAGAATGAAAAATTATTAAAAAAATTTAAAAATGTGAAAAAGTAAAATAAGGTAAAAGGTTTAGTAAAGTACCTATAGGTTTAGATAAAGTAGATAGAAGACTATTGGGTAGATTAGGTAGATTCCTTGAAATATTTGTAATAGAATTTAACTTGTTGGATATTGACAAGAATGAACTTATGTGAATAGAATCGGTGGTAAATATGTAACGCACTATATGGACAAGTGGCTTGAACAATGTATGGTCCTTTCCAAAGTGTTTGAAATTTATCTTTTTGGGGTAGATGATTAGGATTATAGTAAAGGACCTTATCACTTGGTTTTATAGTTACTTTCCTTATCAATGTATCATGCCTAAGTTTCGAGTAATGTTTGTGAACTTCATTGCTCATGAGTGCTACAAGCCTATTTTTGTCTAACAGGTTTAGATTCATGAGGCACTCTCATTGGCCTAAGCTCAAATCAAGGTTAAGTTTGCTGGAAGTAGTTAGAGTGTGGAGTTCCTCTTTTAAATTGGCACTGATTATTACTGGTTTCGTGTTATTTAAAAATGCATATTCTAATGTGGCTAATAAGGCCTTCAATTTCAATGGGTCTAGTTCCATAGTGTTTGGGATCTCCAAGTGTTCCTAGTCTATCTCTTCCTCTTGATTTATTTGTGGGTAGGAGTGCCTTTTTATTAACTATTCCAACTTATCAATCTCTTCAACATAGGCACTAACAATTTGTTCTACTGGTTCCATGTATTTATTAGACTCAGTTTCTTCATTTGTGATCAGCCACTTGGTGCCTTCTTATCGTGTGGCTACTACATACAAATATTTTTGCATACATATTTCTTCTATACATTTATTGCATGTCCTAGTATATTCTTGTTTAATAGTCCATATTCTTTGCACATGATTGTACCCATTATTGTTGTATGCAATACATGGAACTCTTTTCTTTGTATAATATCAACTTTGTCTTCCTTGGAAATATCCAAGGACAAGTTACAAATCCCAAGCTTAGTATTGATAGTGCTAAGCCAAGCTCTTCCCATGATAATTAAAAATTCTCCCTTATTTTTACCAACATGGATTACTACAAAATATATAGGGTAAGACCAACCACTGATGGTTGTAATCACATCATCTACTTGCCCTAGTGAAACTAAGATTAACTAGCCCACAAGCTCTAATAGGATATTACTCTTCTTTAATGACAATAGATTCCAGGCCTAATACATGTCTTGTGAGATCAGGTTTACTGTTGATCCAAAATCAAGGAGAGATTTGCATGGTTTCTGCCTTACTATCTGAAGGTAAACTAAGGAACTTCTTAGATTAGCTTTCTTTTATGGAAGGGCTCCTACCTTTATCCAATGAGCTATTGTTTAAATAAGCATGATAGTTGTGAGATTTTTGTTTAACGAAGATGGAAGCTTGTTGTGTTAAGGAGGATTATCTATGAATGGGATGGAAGTAGATGTGTTTCCCATCCATCAAATCTTTTCAAGACTTGTTCTAAAGAACAGTTATTTCTTGGCTTGTGATTCACATGCAATCACCTCCTCTTGCATACTAACCATCCTTGTTGCATTTTTTCTATTCCAATTGCAACAGTAGTTCCTCCTAAATAATAGGAGGAAACACTAGTTGTAAAGGATTCAAATGCTGGTTTTAAGAACTAGCTATTGATGGATGCATGTACAAGTTTGGATCTATCCTTGGTAGTGTTGTTCTATGATACTCTTTCACATAGTATTGTGGATTTTGGACAACATCATTACTAGGAGAGATTGGTCATTGTACAAAATATCCATGTGGATATGACTACCGATATGGATATTGTTGGTGAGGTGGTGGCATGACCCATGATTAGGGTGCCACTGGTGGTTGTAGCAAAGCTCTACTGGGATAGTAGGGCACTTGGAAGTTCTACCTGCAGTTATCTTGAGGATAAGGTAAACTTTTGGGCATTTGTTTCTTAACAAATTTGGGATTAAGTGCATATTCCCCTATTTCCTATAAGCATACCATTACTAGACAACATCCCTTATGATGTTCATATTGACATACACATCCTTCCTCATCTTTGAAGCTTGTATTTGAACACTCAGCCACTAAAGTCACTTTGTCCTTTCGTCTAAATTCTCTCTTCTTTTTCTTATCCTTTCCTTTTCTAAAGGCTTGCTCTGTTTTTTCCTTCATAATCTTTAAGGTTGTTATACATTTATCATCAATTGACTCTCACAATTTTGCTACCTTTGTTGCTATATCAGTAATGGATTATTGGATTGGTAGAGTTTTCTTCTAAATTGCCTTATCCAATTTTTCTTCTTCCTACATGTCACAAACTCTTAAATTCCATTTCCTGATAGATAGGTCTCTATTATATTCTTCTACTGATTCCCTCTTTTTTAATTTTCCTTCCTCCTTTGACACTTGATTAATCAATCTCTATATATGATGGATAGAAATCTTTGATAATAGGCCTTAGGCATAAATGCCCCACGGTCTCTCTAGTCTTATTCTATAATCCATCTACAATGTGCCTTAGCTATTCTTGTTATGACAATCCATGGCTTGGGCATCTATGCAACAGTAAGTAATACCTACCCATTATTGCATCAAGGGACTCATGTATTTCTTTCTTCCATCCTTGGATCTATTTCCTTAAGTTAGACACTCATGAGTAAGTTTGATATTTGTCATTGAAGATCTTCAATGGGGAACTCCATCTCTTGTTGATTGTGGTTCAAGTGATCTATACTAGCTCTCAACTTCTTTCACAAGTGTTCATGGGAACAACTTCAACTTCTACTAATTACTTTCAATATTTTGCAGGGCATAGGCATCATGGAATGCTTGGAGGTGGTGTTGTAGATCAGCATTATAACCACCCTCAAATATGGGCATGTTATTCATGTCAAGCTACTTGATACAAGTATCCCTTATGTGCCTATTTGGTATATATATAGCTTCCAGAATGTAGATCATGCTATGGGTTACCATTAGGGGTTCATCATCATGATTAGTTTTGTGAGCTCTATTGTAGTGATACCTCCTTCAATGCTCATGTCTCTCTTGATCCTCTCTTCAATTTATGCTTCTTCTTTGTTCATAGTATTTATCTTCTTCATTAGAGTCCCTTGGATGATGGTCACGATGATCATGAATCCTTCTTTCTTCCCTATCATGGTCTCAGTACCTTTTTCTCCTCCTATTAGAGTTCACTAATGATCATGATGATGCAGATGAGGTAGTCAAAGAACAGTGCTAGCTTGTTCTCCTTTCTTGACTTTGGTACCTCTTCTCATGGTGTTTAGCATGAACTCTTGGCCTTGAGTTCTGCCTATGCCTAAAGTCTTTTGCCTTCCTTCATGGTGTCTCTACTAGAGTAGAATGTAGTTAAACTTTGATAGGTTCCTCAAGTCCAATGATAGGTGTTCTTAAAGGTTCTTCATGATTTTGTTGGAGTTGTTTTGTGATAAATGCATCAGCATTGAGTTCTTCCAAGACAACAGAAGTATTAAATTACATTCCTTTTTTGTGTACATGCTTGATTTTTGTGGTAGCATCTTTCCTCATCTTCTCCTTCATGGATTCACAGGGCCTTGTCATGTGCTTACTCATATGGTATCCTTCTTGGATTTGATCCAAATTCATTTCCCTTAAGATAATTTGGAACATGTTAAGTGCTACACGATCTAGAGGCAGGACTATGGTGCCTTGTATGTCTCTCCATCTCATTTGACTATCTTGATGAAAGATGAAAGTAAAATCTAGATGATAGGGATCAGTGTGAGCATATGTGATTCTTGTTTGCATTAACATCCCCCATTCTTCCTCTTCATTAATTCTATCATTACCTCTCTGTGGTTCCTTGGCAGGTTGTGATTCATTATTTGGTAAAGCCATGTTGTTATTTTTAGATGTTTTGTTAAGTATGATTAATTATTTAAGTTAATAATTTTAAAATTGAATTCTCATACAACAAACTTTATGAAATTAATTACTTAGGATAGATTGACTAGTCCTTAGCAACAATGTTAATGATGAATAATGGAGTAAGCCAACACCCAACCATATAAGTCACAAGCATTCATGTGTGACCAAATCATAATCCATGAATGAGGCAATGTAATTATGCTAGAAATTGGTTTAAGTTCAATGTTGTTGTCTTCCCACGGGAGCTAGTGAAATCTATGGATATGGTTCAGCTCACAATGAGATATATGATAACTAATGTTGTTGGGCCATTGCTACTCCTAGTGAACATGATGAAATGAAAATAGTTTCTAAGTATAAGTTATATAATAAACAAATATATTCTATCCTATGACAATGGATATCTATTCCTCATTTCCCATACACATCATGGGCTTATGTAATCATTATTGCAATTACCAAGCACTTCACTACTAGGAAAACCAAGCAATAATACTACTAGGTTATCAAACAATCACACTTTACACTTCAAATCAGTTCTATCCATTCTACATGCTAATAATAGTAAAAGTAAAGTTTATGGAATAGTAAAACATTAACTAGGAAAGAAATAATCAAAAGTTTAAGTGAAATTGATAAACATTATTCTAATTAAAGTAGTAAACTAGGAAAATGCTCCAATAGTATGAAATAGCTCGATTTTTCTTGCCGATACACTTACATCCAAGTACAAGATGTTTGAACAAAGACTCTATTCACTAAGTCACACTACACTATAGGAATTCACACTTCTAAGTGCTTAAGACTAAATTCATGAAATAAAACTAAAAGAGTTTAGCTACTATGGAATGAAATCTATTGCAGATCCATGCACCTAAGTGTTGTATTTATAGATTGGCACACGTTCCATGATATCGTATATAGAATTACATAGCTTATGTTATGATATCATAGTTACAATATTGTTGTCTGTTAATATTTGACTTTATGATAAGTGTATTTCTACTAGGCATACCAAGTGATAGCATTACTGGGTTACTAAAAAATTGTACTTAAGTGCTCAAGATCAATCATACTCATTCCACTTAATGACAATAGTAATAGTAAAGTGCATGGAATAGTAAAACATTAACTAGGAAAATAGTAAACATTATGCTAAGTCAAAATAGTAAATTAGGAGAATGTTGTAATAGTGAAAAATAGCTCAATTGTTATTTTTTTTCACACTTGTGCCCAAGTACAAGATGTTCAAACAAAGATGTTATGCACTAAGTCACAGTACACTATCGACATTCACACTTCTAAGTGCTAGATTACAAAAACAATCTGAAAGAGTTCTATTACTATGGAATGAAAACATTCATAGATCCATGTGCCTAAGTGTTGTATTTATAGGCTTCAAACATCCCATAATATCATATCTACAATGACATAGCATGTGCTATCATATCAATAAAATGACATCGTAGATACGATATCATTGGTCAAGAAAAATTGACTTTATCACACATGCATAAAAACTTTGCAAAAACTCCAAATAGGAAAATTTGATTGAGCAAATGCATATTAAATACTTTATTGAAAAAATTCAGTAAATTTGTAGTTAATTGCATCACAACAAAATGAGATTCATTAAGGATGGATGTTTAATTATTGTGCAAAAACTATCAAACTAAATCACAAGCTAAGAAAAACTCTTAAAACAACTTGAGCTATTTAAATCCAATATATGGTAATGTATAAAACATAGTCTCATATCTTCTTATACCTATTTTTAGTTCTAAACATTGCTACTTTTTTCAAGAAAAAAGAACACAAAAACAAAGACTCCCATTTAAGAGAGAACTAAAATATGCAATCCATACAACATTGTATTCTAGGATTGCTAAAACTAGCACTTGTTCTATGCCCTTTTGTTTATTTTTTTTACTTTGATAAATGTTATCATTAGGATTTTCTAATCCTTGCTCATCATGTGATTCTAAATAAACATCAAAAATATCTCTAACTTGCTCTTGCACATGTAAAGTAGGTGCATCTACCTCATTTGAATCTTGACATTGATTTTCATGATGAATTGCTTGATATGACATTAGTCTCACTACAGGTAATGCATCTACTTGAGCTTGACATCGAGTAAACATTATAGAAAGAGCCATGTCATCAAGGAAGGCATTCAAATCATTTGAAGGATCAACTTCAACTCAATCATCATCATTAACAAGCTCATCACCAACTAATTCTACAGTAGGAAAAGTGGAATGAATATCATCTATATCCAAGTCATCCTAATTAACCATTCTAAGATCTTTCAAATAAGCTTTCAAGTTCTAATGTACATAGCCTAAATCATTTAGCCATTGAGATGTCAACATGCCACTCTTTTTAGAGTGTATATGTTCAAATACTCTCCAATTTCACTCACATGTTGAAAAACATAAAAAATAAGAACTTATAAAAATAATTTTCTAAAATTTAAAAGCAACTAAATTAAAAATGAAATTAAAATATGACTTACCTGATGCACTGCATGATTGACAAACAATGCACTTAGTAAGCTTTTGGAGTTCTAATGTATTTATTCCAAAGTTATTCCACCATTGTACTATGCAAGAGGAAAATATAAAAAATTAAATTAGTATTTTCCTAGTGCCATATCAAGATTAATATTTTAACATACAATGTTTAATTATATGGTATAAATAAATTTCTTGCCTTGTCTACAACTTCTCTACTAAATTGGCTACCTATCTCTATTTTGTGCTTTTTAAGTTGGAGCATTACTGTAATACTCATATCAATATCAGGACAACTTTGTCTAGTAAATTTTGCAAATCATCTTTTAATTCATAATATTTTTTATTATCAAGAATGTTTCCAAATCCAAATAATGAATTAAGAATATGTGCAGTAGAATGCAAAGGATTGTGAAGCTTGTATCATCTACAAGCCAATAATTAATCATAAAATATTAAAATATGATTTCAAAATAATTATAAATAATATGTGTATCATGATATAAGAAACTTAGATTTCATCAATTATCTCCTAAATTATTGAAGATCTAGGCTCTAATTTATTTCATTTTAGAAAAGACAGAATGACTAATCTTGCCCTATCCATAGCCTCATAGATATAAGCCATTGAAGGTTTATCTCCATCCACAATTCGAAGAACCTTCACCAATGGCCTAACAACCTAATCATGCATAATAATGTAAATTAAAAACAAAAATTTAAATATATTAAAACACAAATATTCAATAAAAACTTTGAAAAATATACCTCAATTGTAACATCATATTGTATGCATACACTTCTGAAACTTAGTTACAAACATAAACTGATATCAACTATTTACTAGGAAATGAAACGTTATGTGGATTTTGCATCTAAGTGTCTCATTTATAGGGCTACACACCTCTCAAGATATCATATCAACGATGATGTAGCATGTGCTACAATATCATATCCATGATATCGTTGATATGATATCATTCTTGTGATATCGTTACTCATCAAAAATTTGATTTATCATACCCCCATAACTAACTAGAAACTCATCCTAGAGTTAAAACAAAATGAGAATAATGTCCCTTACAAAATTGGGAGATAGATTCAACTACTTAGGATTGATTGATTATATACAAGATACTAAATGCCACAATGGTGTTTTACAAAATTTAGACATAATTTTATGACAAAAGAAGACAAACTAAAGGAGCTTAATGTAGCCTAAATGATGCCAGGTGGTGGTGGCTCTTCCATTGGCTACTTACCTTTATCATCAGGCTTCTAAAATTTGTATCTATTGAGCAATGCCTGAAGTTTCTCTTCCTCTATTTTGAGGTCATGTACCATCCATGATAATTAGACAATGTGTGATGGGGTTTCTACATCCCATGGACATGGTAATTACAGGAACATTTGATTGGCCTTGACACACTATCTTCATTCTTCTTCAAATGCTCTGGCCATTTTGTGCAACTCCTGATAATCTAACATTCTTTTGGCCAAGTTAGTTGTAACATCATTTTGACCTTGGTAGCTGGTCTTTACTAGTTCTAGTTCTAAATTTTCCACATGAAACTTCTACGAAGCATCTTTTTGATCAGTAAATTATTTCTCGTATATAGCATAAATGACTGCTACTTGTTGCTCTAGAGCATTTCTAGTTCTACCTGCTATTAACATGGCTAAGTTAGCATACCGTAGGTTTGCTAATCCCATGTGTTCTATTAAGTCCTCAATTTGTAGGTATTTGTTCTTGATCTCTGCTTGGTGGACATGAGCTAAGCTATCCAGGATGGGCTATCAATCTAGATTTTGTGCTGATATTGAGTTGATTTGTTCCTTAGCCATCCAAATTTCTTTCTCATTAATCTACTTGTACATGCCCACTTAGTCATTGAAGTGTTCTTTAAGCCTTTCATGCCTTTTTTCCTCATTCTTTCACGTGCTTATTTCTATGGCTAATTTTTTTTATTGCATGTACCTCCTCCATGGAGAGGATTCTATTCTCTCATGCTAGGTGGCTCATATCTTGATTGACCCTTAAACGTTGTTCTGAAAGTTGCTGAATGCTTTCTTCAAGGACATTCTTTTACTTCTCTATTTGTAGCAATTTTCTTGTTATCCTCCTATAATGCGATGAGTTCCTTAGCATCTGCGTATGTCTGTGCCTCTGCTACTGATATATCCCACACCACCTTCTCTTTCTCTCTTTCCTTCTACTTGTTAAGGTCGATGTGGAAATTGATGTGTTTAGTTCTAAATTGATCTAGGTGGTTAGGTGCAATAAACTAAGTGGGATCTCTGCTTTCTACCGTTATGGTCATGAGCTCTTCCTATAATATGTGAACTTCATTTTTAGCATGTTCTACCCTACTTTCTACCATCACCAGCCTTCCCTTCATGGCTATTAACTCTAACTATATTATAGTGTCATCACTTGAAATATCAAAAATATTTATCATGACATGTCGCACCTACAGTAGCCTTTCAAGCACATCCTCATGATCTGTAGGAGTTATCGAGATACCAACTAACATTTGAGCATCTTTGGCTCTAGAAAGATCTACTAACAACATAACAGGAACATTGAAAGATTATTTTATATGATTGATGATTACTTCTATGGCTCTTGTTGCATCCTAGTGCTACATAACCACAACTGTAGCTCCTTCTCCAATTTTGAGCACCATTTGAAACGATGCAACATTCCCAAAAATCTATTGTGGCCATTCTCCCCCTCCTCTAAACTATAAAAAAATTTGGTTGCTGGCAAGATTTGTTGAGATTATTAGCCTAACTACATCATCAATTAATTTATATAGTTTGGCTTCTTCATGTGTTTCCCAACTTATAGTCTCTGCAATTTGCTATAGATGATTCATTAAAGGCCTATAATCTTACAGTGGTGGTGGCAAAACTTGCTATTGCTATTGTTGCTATTTTTGTTGTTCAAATTTTTGTTGACTGCTAGGCCCATCTTGTTGTTGTTGATTAGTAAGTGTAGTGCTTATAGTTTTCTCAATGCCTATTGGTTTTTCCACTTGATCCTTCATTGAAGGCATTGTTTTGAGCATTTCTACATAAGAAGAATTCTAAGCCTTCCTAAGGACATCATTGGTCTACCCTTAGATTCCAGCTCACTTATACAACTTCCTAATAAGGCAAGGGAATGGAAGTATCAACTTCCCTACCTTTTTCTCCTCAAATCATTGGATCTTAAGAAAATAGAGATGGGCAATGTTTGAATTGAATTTCCCCATCAAAATGATGCTTCGAATGACTGCATAAGTTGATATTTTGTTTAGTCTCTTAGTGGGAAACAACTGATAGGTTTAAATTTTGAAATAAATTTTTTATTTTGCAGTCAACTCACTATAATCTTTATCCTCTTTGTCCTAAACCCACTGCAATCATAGCTTCCTTACATCTATGTCAGATTTAGTGAAGAGTTGTGCCATCTTTGCTCCTTCATTGGGCACATTGAGTGCTTCAGCAATCACCTTAATTGAATAAGACATTGAGACTCCCTTGATCTTCACTATCACATCTACTTATTTATTCTTCCAAAATTGAAGTGTCTCTCCTGAGTACCACTCTCCACTTGTTGTCAAGGTGGGCCACAAGAAAGATGATTGGAGTTGGGTCTTCACAATTTTTGGGGAAAACTTTATGAATGGGTTAAATTTGAGTTCCAAAATCATGGTATCCATGATGGATTTCTTCTGAATAACCTGAAGGCATTTAGGTGATAGCGTGAGTTTCTGTCCTTATTCTGAAACTTGTGGAACTTTTGCCTCTGCTTGGGTAGATTGCTCTATGGCAAGGGTTTACTAATGAATTCTAAAAGATTGTGTTTCCTACTCCACATGCTCTACTTGTGGGGTTTGTTTCCCCATTTGGCCTCTTCCTTGGCCTCTTAATCTTTTGATTCCTCATTGTGAGTGTTCTTATTTTGCTTCACTCTTTAGGACCATCTACAATCATCAAGGGTTTGGAAATTATTAAAATGTTTATAGAAATTTGTAATAACTCTTTTTCTTACTTGTACCCTTAGCTAGATCAAGTTCTTAGCTTATCACGATTGCAAAGTTAGAAAAATTTTCAAAAAGGGACTCCCTTAAGTATCTTTTTCCTTTTAACCCTTTATAGTTATCAATCTAGCTATTACTTATGATCTAAAATAATTGGTATGGTACATTAAGAGCATTATTTTAAATGTTTCTAGCCTTGGCTTGATTAACAAATTTTAAAATTCTTATTATTATCTTGTACTTACCCTTTAAGATATCTTATGGATGCTAGAATATTTTTGCTC